>CATNWA010005511.1:0-13270 GCA_951230385.1 Staurois parvus | reverse complement strand
GCCCCCGGGACCATCGGGGCAGGGATTGAGGAGTCCCTGACACAAGGATTGTACATAAAAAAATACAACCTCTGAAAAGTGTAAGCATGGAAGTACTCAGTACTTGGTTTGGGCCCCTTTTGCACAATTACGCCTCAATGCGGCGTGGCAGGAAGCTATCACCTGTGGCATGCTGGGGTTTTTATGGAAACCGGGATGCTTCAATAGGGGCCTTCCTCTTCTGCATTTGTTCGGTTCATGTCTCTCATCTTTCTCTTGGCAATGCTCCATGATTCTCTATGGGTTCGGTCAGGCGAGTTTGCGGGCCCAAATCAAGCACAGTAACCCCACGGTCATTGAACCAGGTTTGTGTTTTTGGCAGTGTGGGCAGGTCCCAAGCCCTGCTGGAAAATGAAGTCAGCATCCCCAAAAAAGCTTGTCTGGGGAAAGGAAGCATAAAGTGCCCCAAAAATCTCCGGGTAGACGGCTGCGTTGACCCTGGCTTAATGAGGCACAGTGGACCAACCCAAAATACATGGCTCCCTAAATCAACACAGACTGGGGGAAACTTCACACGGGACTCAAGTTTTTGCAGGTGGCCTTTTCCATTCTTCCTCCATACCTGGGTCCTTGGTTTCCAAATGAATCAAAAGGGGCTCTCATCAGAAAAGGGGACTTTGACCCTGAGCAACAGACCAGGTCTGTTTTTCTTACCCGGGAAAAGTGCTTTGACTTGTTTTTTGTTCAGGAGCGGCTTGACAAGAGGAATACACATTTAAACCCTTCCAGGATCCGCTGTGTGTGATGGTCTTGATGCACTGACTCCAGCCTCAGTCCCCTCCTTGTAAAAGTCCCCATCACCTGTGGAATGACCGTTTCCTGAACAATCCCATCTCTCAGGCTGTGGTCATTACCCGGCTGCGTGGTGGGCACCTTTTCCTTCCTCACTTTGCCCGTCCACATAATTGGTGTGTGGGGGGGGTGTGTTTTGGTGTGTTGTGTTAACCTTCTATTAATGTGCTTTGATACCAGCACGTTGGGAAACATCCAACGGCTTGTTGCAATTACCTTGTGAGGAGCTTTTCCCTCCTTGATGGAGGGTGGTCTAATGATGGTTTTCTGCAAGCAACATGTGCAGGTCAGCCAGTCCTGTTCCATCTATGATGTGTTGAGTCCTCACTAAATCAGACTGAGAGTACCAGGTAAAAGGCTCAGGAACCCGTTGCTGGTGTGTATGGCGTAATTAGCTGATTAGGAGTGGGACACTTTGAGCCGAGAATATTGCACCTTTTCATCAATAATTCTAATTTTTCTGAGATTGAAGGCTTTGCGTTTTTTCAATGAACTTGTCAGCCATACTCATCACAATTATGACAAAATCAACTGCTTGAACTATCTTGCTTTGCAATGTAATGAGTCTACTCTCATATATTAGTTTTTTCACCCTTTACGATTGCATTCCCTGAAATAAATGAACTTTTGCACTCGATTATTCCTACATATTTCCAGTTTTCACCTGTAGACTCGCTGCTCAGATTTCTCCAGCTTTCTCGGGAGAACTACAAGTGTCTCCTGTGGAAATCTTTTAATGAAGCAGTGTAAGATCAGTTCTTCCCCAAACAAAGGGAGAACGATCTACAAACGCGCCTGGAAGAATGGTCTACAAATGCTAGAAAATGGCTGATTATTACTATAATTCCTCCGCGAGATTACAGCTAAAAAATCAGTTTACCAAGCAGAGGTAAATTATCGCTGCTTAGTTTGCGGTTCCTCCGATTTTCCAGCTACTGGGCTGGAGAAGCTGGAGGGAGAACACAGATCTCCAGTGGAAGGAACTGAACATGTTCTCCGCTGACTGATCTCCTGAGTGTCCATAAACTGTGAATGACCAGAGAATAGCTGCGATCCTCTGAATCGCAGCTATTCTCTGTGTCATAAGCGGACACCATAATCAACATCTTGGGCAGCACAATGTCTCAGAGATTAGCACTTCCGCCTAGGATCGTTGGTTCAAATCCCAACCACAGCACCACCTACCTGGAGTTTGCATGTTCTTCCTGTGCCTGCATGGATTTTCTTTGGGTAGTCCAATTTCTTCCCACACTCCAAAGACATAATGGAAGGTTAATTGGCCCTGGTATGTATATGTATGAATGTGACCTTAGATTGAGGGCAGAAACAGTGATCTGAATGTACAATATATATATATATAAAGCGCTGTGTAAATTGACAGCACTATATATAAGTACCTGTAATAAATAAATCTTCAAAGCAAAGAAGCTTTATTGAATAAAGCCAAAATAATACATTTCATTTTAAAAATATATTACTATAAAAACTACACCTACTCATAAAATAACATTGAATAAACACACACACAGTTTCTTAACAAGTCCTTTCTATTAAAAAAAAAAGAAAAAGTCCCATGATGTCAAATCCTCCCTCAATCACATTGCGATACAGAACCTCATGAACAATGTCAAAAACTGTGTGTTGTTTTTTACTTTTCACAATTTTTTGTGAACTACTTACCTCTTACTCATGCAGATTGGAGAAACTTAGTATCTGCCCCCCCCCCCCCCCATCGTTAAAGGAACAAAATATGAACATTTTTGGTTTTGGGTTTTAAATAGAACTCAACAAATTAGGCTTAATTAGAGTCATTACAGGGTTAAACAGGAACTTTATTTATTGAAAAAAAAAACAGTAGGGTTTTGAGACGCTCAGCCACAGTAATACATTTGAGTGGTGTAAACATTTCAAAGATGGTTGTACGTGTGTCAGTGACGATCCCGGCCATGGTGGTTCCCAACCCACAACAAGGCATTCCTGTAAACATTCAGCACGTGGAACTCCTGATCCTGGACAATGGACGCACAACCTATCGTGAAACAAACAAGACAAATCTTTCTGTGGGAACACAATGATAACGAAATGAAGCAGGCTGTCCTAGGATGGTTCAGGAGTGCTGACAAATCTTTCTATGCCGAAGCTTTCCAGGCATTTAGTAAACTCTGGGATGAGTGTATAAATGTAGCAGGAGAGTATGTTGAAAAATCAATGCAGTTTCCCACTCCTTGAAATTTGTTCTTTTAATATATAAACTCAGATGTCCCAGTTTGTACATAAGTGTGAACTAACAGAGTGGTTTTGGCACAATTAATTTTGCATCAAAATCTTGCTGAAACTCTTGTAGAAACTCTTAATTTTACTCATTGAAATTTGAGATTCTTAGATGAAGTTCTGGTTGAAAAAAAATGCAATATACTCTTTTTTAAACATATTTACAATATTGTTTGTGTGTGTGTGTGTGTGGGGGGGGGGGGTAGTATATTAAAAGCGCGTATTAAACCCAAAACTAAAAATGTAAAATATGTACTGCAGCTTTTCAGTCATTAGCTGTGGCATTAGTTTTTTTTTTTTAGGTCCTTTTCCCCTCCATTTTCACCTGGTGGTCTGGCCAATGACACACCTCCTATATTAGAGTGGCCTATACTGTGGATGAATGAGCAAGAGAGACACCTTTGGACAGCAGCATTGTCAGTCTGGGGGTAGGGGAGTGTTAGATGTACTAGCAGATTTAAATACATTAACAATTTGAAGTCAAACTCTAGCTCAAGCTGCAGTTATATCAAAGTTTTTTTTTATTTTTTGAGATATAGGTTTTACATGAATAAATAAAAGCTAATCATTGTAAGACACCCCTGTCAGTGGTTTATCTCAATGATCTACCTACTATGTTTGTAGAAGAGCTTGTTCTGTGAAAAACTACAGACTTACTGGCCAGATTACCAGGTGAAAATAAAAACAAATAAAGCCTTCACATCTAATAATTGGTAATCTGCTATTTTATTTTGGGTTTAATATACTGCTTTAAGGCAATTTAGGTTTTTTTGGGGGGTTTTTTCATTTAGTTTTCTTTGGACTTCTATTTTTTTTTCCTTTCTTGTGTATACTGTGTATTATGAGAATTATGAGGGTTCCATTTTTTTCAACACAATAAAAGGTCCAGGTGAAAAACAGCTTGAAAAAAACCCCTAGGAACTGGCAATTAGGCAGACATTTCAGGGAAGTGGTTTCCTTCCCGATATTGGAGAACTTTTCAGGGGTGGGGTCTTTGTTTGTTGTGGAGTGTAAGGCCTGTGTAAAGGTCCTTGGGGGTGTTGACAAAATAAGTTGTAGCTTAGCAACAGTTTACTAATAAAAAAATGTACATAACAAATTTACTTATGGCTGGAATATGACTGACCTATAGGAATAAACAGGGCTGCAATGTGCATGCATGCCCCCTAAGAAAAGGAGCTGACAGCAACATTAGAAAGCCTGGGCTATGGGGATGGGAGGACAATTACCCACTTGCCTCCAGAGGATTTACCCCCTTCCTGACCAGGCCATTTTTTGTGTTATGGCGCTGTGTTACTTTAACTGACAATTGTGCGGTCATGTAACGCTGCACCCAAATGAAATTTACTTCTTTTTTTTTCACACAAATAGAACTTTCTTTTGGTGGTATTTGATCAGCTGTGCATTTTTTTATTTTTTGCACTATAAACAAAAAAGCCCAACAATTTTGAAAAAAAAAACAATATTGTTTTACTATTTGCTTTTAAACGAATCCAGTAAAAAATTTTTAAAAAAATCAAATTTTGTCATAAAATTTAGGACAAAATGTATTTCTTTGACTAAAAAGAAATCCCAATACATGTAAATTAATTGGTTTATGTGAAAGTTATAGTATTTACAAATGGCAGTATATAACACTATTGGGATTTTTTTTTCACTAGTAATGGCAGTGATTGTAACAATCATGCACACAGGGAGTGGCACGGTCAGATCCCAAAACTTCTGCATTTTGGTATCTCTCCCCAAAACAAATCAGTCTCCCTCCTCCGATCTCCCCCCTCCATCAGGAATGCAATCAGTGTATGATGCTGAGCCCCTGCCTAACAATCTTTTTACTAAATAAGGCAATTGGCTCTGTTGTAAGAGATACCCCCGTGGATTTTGGGTAGAAAAGAAGCTGTTACGCTTTGTGTGTTAGACAGAGGAGTGAGGACCTTCTGCATTTTAACATCTAGCAGACAAAGAGAAAGGAGAATCTCGCTGTAACAACGAAACTGAGTGCGAGACCAGAAATCATTTTGAGCTCATCAGACTTGAAACTGCTTAACCCCAGGCATCTATTTGGCAAGTACTTATTTACCTAAACTTCTTTCTGTTACCTGTTTGCTGTGCTGTTGTGCTCTGTATATTTAAATATATATATATTGGTTACATCTTTTTTCTGTAAATATTTCTACTGCACCCTTTTGACCTTTTAGTAATAAATCTTACTTTCTGAAAGTGTTGAACTGTTTCTATAGCTGTCAGGGCTCCCAGGTATGACCAGAGGTGTGTGACTGAAGCAGGGAAACGCAGACTTCAGATATGTGATTAACAATGTAATTTATTAAACACCTAACAATACAAACATAAACGCAGTGCAATACTAAACATAATACAGTGCAAACAAACCAAACCAACACCCACAGATAACAGTAACATACAAGCAGAGCGTCGTCAGGCAGGCCGAGTCAATATCAATTTGGGCAGGTAGGTACAGGGGGAGCAGCGGAGAGAGAATGGTCGGGGTCAAGGCCAGGTTTCAGCAGGTAGCAAGCAGCGTAGTACAGAGGGTCAGGCAGTAGGGATGGTCAGGGTCACAAGCTCAGGGAATCAGAAACTGGTAGGCAAGCAGCGTAGTACAGAGGGTCAGGCAGAGGGATGGTCAGGGTCACAAGCCAGGATCAGAACAGGTAGCATGGACCAGGACAGAACAGGAATGCATGGACAGAATACAGGGCAGGACAAAACAAACACCAAGGCAGAGTCTGCAAGTCTGGACATCCCTTAAATACACCGTATCATCTAGTTCCAGGTGTTAGTGGCTGAATCAGGTTGAGTTCTGATTGCTGGGGGCACCGTGGCCACGCCTGGTACTGCAGATCAAAAGGCAGGTGAGTCCCACCATGCTGGCCCGTCCATTCTGACAGTACCCCCTCAGGACGCTCCAAACCAGTCTAGCTGGAGAAAACATGTTCCACCTCCGGGTTGGTAACTGGCGGGATATCAAGACTGGCACACCAGGGAGGACTCTCGGGCAGCGGCTACACGGGCTGAGGCACATCGGGCTGGATGACTCCGGGCAGAGGCACTACGGGCAGAGCCACACCGGGCAGAGGCACATCGTGGCTGGACTCCGGAGGCAGAGGGCACATCGGGCTGGACTCCGGGCAGAGGACTCGGGCTGGATCCGGGCAGAGGCACAATCGGGCTGGATCGGGCAGAGGCACATCGGGCTGGACTCGGGCAGAGGCACATCGGGCTGACCTCCGGGCTGAGGCACATCGGGCTGGATTTCGGGCAGAGGCAACACCGGCCGAGGCACATCGGGGCTGGACTCGGGCAGAGGCACATCGGGCAGGACTACCGGGCAGAGGCACATCGGGTGTACCAGGCGAAGCGGCAGGCAGCGGGCCACGGGTGGAGCGGCAGGCACCGGGCCGGGCGGAGCGGCAGGGCATGGGCCCCGGGCGGTAGCGGCAGGCCTCGGGCCCCCGGGCTGGGGCGACGGGGTGCCCGGACCCCCTGATGGAGCGACAGGCCTCGGGCCCCAGGCGGGGCGACAGGCATCGGGACCCCAGGGCGGGGAAAGGCATGGGCCCCAGTCGGGGCGGACAGGCATCGGGCCCCCGGGAGGGGCGACAGGCATCGGGCCCCGGGCGGGGCGACAGGCCTCGGGCCCCGGCGGGGGCGACAGGCCTCGGGCCCCCGGGCGGGGCGACAGGATCGGGCCCACGGGCGGGCGCGACAGGCATCGGGCCCCCGGGCGGGGCGACTCAGGCCTCGGGCACCCGGGCGGGTCGACAGGCCTCGGGCCCCAGGCGGAAAACTACAGGTCTCGGCCCCTCAGGCGGAGCGGGGGGTGCCGGGACCCCCAGATGGAAGAGCGACAGGCTCGGGCCCAGGCGAGGGCGACAGTCATCGGACCCGGCGGGGGGGGCGACAGGCATCGGGCCCCAGGCGGGGTGAGTAGGTGTAGGGCATCGGGCTCCCCGGGCGGGGGACAGGCATCGGGCCCGGGCGGGGCGGACAGGCTCGGGCCCGGGCGGTGCGACAGGCCTGGGCCCCCAGGCGGAAACCTACAAGGTCTCGGGCCCTCGGCTAGGGTGGAGTGGCGGGTGCCGGACCCCAGATGGAGCGACAGGCTCGGGCCCCCAGGCGGGGCGACAGGCATCGGACCCCAGGCGGGGCGACAGACATCGGGCCCTCCAGGCGGGGCAACAGGCATCGGGCCCCCAGGCGGGGCTGGAAGGCATCGGGGGCCCTGCGCGGGGCGGCGGAGGCGCCGAACCCCAGGCGGAACTACAGGCCTCGGGCCCCTCAGGCGGATCGGCGGGCGCGGGACCCCCGGGTGGAGCGACAGGTCTCGTGCCCTCAGGCGGAGCGGCGGGCGCGGACACCGGTGGAGCGACAGGCATCGGGACCCCCAGGCGGGGAGCGACAGGCCAATCGGCGCCCCCAGGCGGGGCGACAGGCATTGCGGGCCCCAGGCGGCAGCGGCAGGGCGCCGGACCCCCAGGCGGAAATTACAAGTCTCGGGCCCTCAGGCGGAGCGGCCGGGCGACGGACCCCGGGTGGAGCGACAGGTCTGGGCCATCAGGCGGCGCGGCGGGCGCGGACCCAGGTGGGAGCGACAGGTCTCGGGCCCTCAGGCGGAGCGGCGGGCGGGACCCCCAGGTGGAAGAGACAGGTCTCGGGCCTCAGGGCGGGGGAGCGGCGGGCGCCGGACCCCCAGGTGGAGCGAAGGTTCTTCGGGCCCTTAGGCGGAGCGGCCGGGCGCGGGACCCCAGGGCTGTGCGACAGGTCTCGGGCCCTCAGGCGGAGTAGAGTTAGTGGGTGACAGGTCTCGGGCCCCCCAGGCGGGGCGGCGGCGGGCGCGGCTCGACCCCAGGTGGAGCGGCGGGCGCTGGACCCACCAGGCGGAGCGACAGGTCTCGGGCCCCCAGGCGGAGCAGGGGCCACCGAGTCTCAGGCAACGACAGTGGGCTCCGAGTCAAACTGGCATGACGCGTGGCCACTAGGTCAGACATTGGATCGTCTGGGCTGGACACGCGGGCCATCGGGTCACAGGCATCAGGTCATTTGGCTCTGAAGGGGCACCGTGTCATCTGGCAAGGCAGTGGGCTCGAGTCAACTGGTATGACCGCGGGCACTGGGTCAGACATTGGATCGTCTGAGCCCGGACAGCGGGCATCGGGCTCACCAGGCATCAGGTCATTTGGCATCGGACCGCGGGCACCGCTCGTCATCTGGCAAGGCAGTGGGCTCCGAGTCAACTGGTATGACCGCGGGGCACTGGGTAGACATTGGATGTCCGTCTGACGGACAGCGGGCATGGGTCACCAGGGCTATCAGGATCATTTGGGGGGGGTGGGGGGGGGGGGTGGGTGACCGCGGGCACCGCGTCATCTGGCAAGGCAAGTGGTCCGAGTCAATGGTATGACGCGGGCACTGGGTCAGACATTGGATGTCTGACTGGACCGCGGGCATGGGTCACCAGCGGCATCAAGTCATTTGGCTTGACAGCGAGCACCGGCGTCATCTGGCAAGGCTGTGGGTTCCGAGTCAACTGGCATGACGCGGGCACTGGGGCAGACATTGAATCGTCTGGCTGGACAGGCGGGCATCGGGTCACCAGGCATTTCAGGTCATTTGGCTGACAGCGGGCCACGGTCATTGGCAAGGCAGTGGGGGGATCGAGTCCACAGGCACGACAGTGGGCACGGGTCATCAGGTACCGGATTGTTGGGCTCGACAGCAGGCATAGGGTCACCAGGTATGACAGCGGGCACTGGGTCACCAGGTATTCAGGTCCATTAGGCCTTGCCATGGGGCAGCGCCGTCATCTGGCAAGGGCAGTTGGGGACCGGTGTCACCAGGACATTGGTTCGTCTGGCTCGACAGCGGGCATCGGGTACCAGGCTATGACAGATGGCAATGGGTCACAGGCATGCAGCGTCATTTGGCTCGCCAGCGGCACAGCGTCATCTGGCAAGAGCAGTGTGCACCGAGCTCACCAGGTACGACAGCGGGCTCTGAGTCAATTGGCACGAACAGCGGGCACGGATCAGTTAACGGATCATCTGGATCACAGCGGGCATCGAGTCTAACTGGGCCCTAATAGGATCGTTTAAGGCTGGATCAGTTCATCATGCTGGGTAGAGGTATTCAGGCTGACTGCGGGCGTTCGCTGAGTAGAGGCTTCAGGCCGAGTACGAGGCTTCAGGCGGAAGTAGTGGGCATCAGGCCGAGTAGAGGCTTAGGCCGAGTCGAGAGCTTCAGGATTCCGAGTAGAGGCATCAGGCTCGCAAGAGAGGGCATCAGGCTGCATACCAGGCATATGGTGAAGAGAGGCATCAGGCTGCGTACGGCACTCAGGCTTGAAAGAGGAGGCTATCAGGCTGCGTACAGGCATCAGGCCGTAGTACAAGGCATCAGGCTGAGTAGAGGGCTTCAGGCTGAAGTAGTTAGAGGCTTTAGGACTGAGTAGAGGCTTCAGTGCTGAAAAATCAAAAAAAAAAACCCCCAGGGAAGGCAGACTCACGGTTAGGATACTGGCAGGATGGTATTGGTTGGAGAGAATTTTCGCTTTTTTCTGATTTTCAACTACTTGAGCACTGCAAGTAAACGCAGGTCTGCTAACGAATGGAGCGCTGGGAGGACAGAGAAGAAACTGGAGGATGGAGACAGGGAGAGGGAAGCAGTTGCTACAGAGGGCTTTTTTAGCAGGGTTAAAGGCAGGATAGGTAGCAGCGAGAGGGGAACAGTGGTACTGACATGCGGGTAGATAGCAAGTTATACTGGGCTGTAATGGAGGGAGCAGGTGGGAATACAGGAGTAGGAGTTACGCAGCAGGGGATGGGTTTTTGTAAGCTGAGTGAGGCTGGAGTGCAACGAAGTCTGTCCATGGTCTGCAGTATGGGTTGAACAAAGCTGAGCATACACAAAGACTGTTCGTCGGTCAATTGACTGCCACTGAGTATTTATACAATCTCTTAGTGTCTTGTGGTGAACATTGTGGCATAACGCTCCAGGATAAGTAACCACATATCTCTAATAATACCACACCTGGGGACTATACTGGGTCTGCACTAAAATGGTGGCAAAAAATTCATCCCTGCATTCGGGAGGTACCCGATGGAACCAACTCTTGCTTCTAAACCTCAATCAAAAGCGTGTACTCAGAGAAACTCTGTGCCCTGATTTACCTAGGACCATGAGCGAGCCATTTACATTTCTAGCAGTTCATCCCCGGGGTTATACTCCTTCAAGAGTTTGATAAGCATACTACCTGTCATCTAACACTAGCAGATATAACTTTACACAAACTCAGCCAGCTTCCATCCTTCCATAACAAGCCAAGAGCCCAGAACAAAAAAATAAAAAAAAAAAAAAAGATGGCTTCCTGTGCACTCCACTTCTGGTTAGGGATTGGCTTTGGTGTAATGTCAGGGCTCCCAGGTGATTGACAGAGTGTGTGGAATGAAGCAGGGTGAAACGCAGACTTCAGATATGTGATAACAATGTAATTTATTAACACTAACAATACAAAACATAAACGCAGTGCAATACTAAACATACATACAAGTGCAAACAAACCAAACCCAAACAATAACCACAGATAACAGTACATACAAGCAAGCGTCTGTCAGGTCAGGCCGAAAGTCAATATCAATTGGGCAGGTAGGTACAGGGGGAGCAAAGCGGAGAATGGTCGGGTCACAGGCCAGGTTCAGCCAGGTAGCAACGCAGCGTAGAGTACAGAGGGTAACGCAGAGGGATGGTCAGGGTCATCAAGCACTAGGGATCATAAACAGGTAGCAAGCAGCGTAGTTACAGAGGGTCAGGCAGAGGGATGGTTCGGGTCACAAGACAGGGATCAGAAACCGGGTAGCACGGACTCAGAACAGGATGCAGGGAACAGATTCAGGGCACAGGACAAACACAAACCAAGGCAGAGTCTGCAAGGTCTGGGCCATCCTTAAATACACCAGTATCATCAGTTCCAGGTGATAGCTTGGCTGAAAGATTGTGTCTCTGATTGCGGGAGACACGCTGGCCAGCGTGGTACTTGCAGATTCAAAAGGCAAGGTGAGTCACCCCACCATTGCTGGCCAGTCAATTCCTGACATATAGACCTTTCAATGTGACTTAAAAACGAATCCCTGCCGCTGAAGAGCGCGACTATGAGTGTTTAACCTCGGTATATACCTGTCTGTGAGATGGCTTTCGCGGGTATATACCGACCGATACAACACAAATCATCTCGTGTTGTATGCGGATGTTTCCTCTTTCTCTGTACAAAAAGGATGGGTGGGTGCAGTGTGAAGGGTTAATTTGTGTAATTAACCAGACCCAGTTTAAACAAAATCACATTCAGGCTGCTGGTACATAGATTGTAGGTCCCATTAGGCAGGACACTCGTTGTGCAGGTTGCAGCTGGGCATGGCATTGTTACGCTCGCGGTGTCTGGATTGGCTAAGTCCTTCGGTCAGGAGGTATTGGTGAGAAAGGTCAGGGGGTCTGGACGCGCGATCGTTTTTTCCCCCACAGTGATCAGCGACTTATGAGAGGACTGCAGGCGCATTCTGACCACTGGTGGGAACTGACTTGGTGGTTACTGACATCACCTGTGACACAGTACAGTGATCAGTTGCATAATAAAAAGCACTGACACTTTACTAATGGCCACTGGGGTAGGAAGGGGGGTTAACATTTGGGGCAATCAATGGGTTAACTGTGTGCGGTTTTATTATTTTTTTTTTTAGGTGGGTTGTGGTGTGCTTTACACTGTACGCACACTGCTTGTGTGGGCTCTGGCTACGCAGAGCCATACAAAGAGTGTGCATGTGTATGACAGGGGAGAGATCTGTATGGTTTTACCATACAGGTCCTACTCCCCCCCAGTTGGAGTTAGGAGGATACCGGGTGCTGGCGGGGAATCACCAGCCGGGGACCCAGTGAGTTGGACAGCCGAGGCGGTGAATGGCGGCGTAGGTAGGGAAAGTTGCGCCTCTACCCAGACTGAAACAATCAACATATGTATACGTGATTTTTTTGCTTCACCCGTGCCGCCCTGCAGCAGTTATTTCTGCTATAAGGTGGAGCGGGAACGCGTTTAAGTAATAGGACAATGTTCACTATAGCAGATTTGGTATTTTTTTTACACAAATACTTTGTTTACTCGGTTGCCATGCCAAATATAAAAATTAGGAATCGCAAGTTTTCTGAATCATAGTTGTTCACACGCAAATAAATGAACAGACTCAGCATGGCAGTGAAACATATACCTCACAGTCAGCAATCAGCAGAGGGGATAAGATAATTATTATGTGCTTTGTTGACTGCCCCTTTAAATCAATGGAGGGTTTAATTAGTCATTGAAATTCAAAAACTTTTGGCCTTAGAAAGAAATGGCTCTTGCGACATGTTTAAATTTGTTATAATGTAAACACTTATTTTAACTGCAAAAAAATTTTTTGGCCCAAATGAAGGTGAGCTATCTGAGCTGTCAGTCATTTAGCTTGCCCCTTTTAAAACAGAGTGAGCCTTTGTCTTTCCTTTAGGGAGTAACTTGTCCGGGAAAGAAAAAGTAAGTGTTGAATATATATTGCCTTTTAGCACAGAATTAAAAAAATGGAACATTTTGTTAGCCCCACTTATTTACGAATAAAATGCTGTTCAAAAAATAATATTAAAATGGTTTATCTTTCATTAAAAGAAGTTTTTTTATAAGGAAGGTGAACAGATTTTTTTTCCCTTTTGTATAATCAAACAAAGGTCCCCAAAAAGTTTTGAGAAAAGTGAAAGGGAAATATCCCAAAAATCTGACCAAGGATTTTGTATTAATAGGGTATTTGAATGGGAAGGTTTTTTCCCCGGGTTAGTTCAGTTTTAATTAAAGGTGCCAAACTCTTTAGAAAACCCTGTTAGTTTCGGCTTTGCCAGGATACAAAAAAACCTTGTTAAATATTTTGGAAAAGAGGTTTAGTTGGGGCTTTATTTGTATTAAAAATTGGGGGGATAAAATATTTTCGATATTAGTCGATGCAAAAATTTAAAAGTTTGGTGTGGCGATATGGGAATAAACGAAATTGGACTACTTAATTATTTTTTATGAGGAATCAGAGTGAAAGAAGAAAAGTGTTGAGGTTTGTTTTATTGCAAATGTGAGTGTCCCGCAAAGCCC
>CATNWA010005510.1:0-13632 GCA_951230385.1 Staurois parvus | reverse complement strand
GTATCCAGTCCTTCTCCTCAGAGAGACTACTCCTCCACCCCCCCCACCGTATCCAGTCTTCCTCCTCGGAGCCTACTCCCCCCAACCCACTCGTAATCCAAGTCTTCTCCCCCTCGCAGGACTTACTCCCCCCTCGCCCCTTCCCAAAACCGTATCCAGTCTTCTCCCACAGAGGACTACTCCCTCCCCCCCCCCACCACCGTAATCCAGTCTTCCCCCTCAAGGACTACTCCCCCCCCCCCCCCCCACCGTAATCCAGTCTTCTCCCTCAGAGGACTACTCCCCCCCCCCCCAACTATCCAGTCTTCTTCCCCCTCAGAGGACTACTCCCCCCCCCCCCCTCCTCCCCAGTCTTCTCCCTCAGAGGACTAACTCCCCCCCCCACCCCCGTATCCAGTCTTCCCCCTCAGAGGCGACTACTTCCCCCCCCCCCTTCCTCCCCAGTCTTCTCCCTCAGAGGACTACTCCCCCCCCCCCCCCCCACCGTATCCAGTCTTCTCCCTCAGAGGACGACTACTCCCCCCCCCCCCCCCCCCCCCCCCCCCCCACCGTATCCAGTCTTCTCCCTCAGAGGACTACTCCTCCCCCCACCCGAATCCAGTCTTCTCCCTCGGAGGACAACTCCCCCCCCCCCCCATGTATCCAGTCTTCTCCCTCAGAGGACTACTCCCCCCCCCCCCCCCCCACCGAATCCAGTCTTCTCCCTCAGAGAATGACTACTCCCCCCCCCCCTCCACCGAAACCATCCAGTCTTCTCCCCTCAGAGGACTACTCCCCCCCCGTATCCAGTCTTCTCACTCAGAGGACTACTCCCCCCCCCCCCCCCCCCCCCCCCCCCCACACACCGGAATCCAGTCTTCTCCCTCAGAGGACTACTCCCCCCCCCCCCCCACCAAATCCAGTCTTCTCCCTCAGAGGACTACTCCCCCCAGTATCCAGTCTTCTCCCTCAGAGGACTACTCCCCCCCCCACCAAATCCAGTCTTCTCCCTCAGAGAACTACTCCCCCCACCGAATCCAGTCTTCTGCCTCAGAGGACTACTCTCAACCCCCCGGTATCCCATCTACTCTCTCAGAGGACTACTCTCACTCTCCGTGTCCTGTCTACTCTCGGAGGACTACTCTCAGCCCCCGTGTCCTGTCTACTCTCTGAGGACTACTCTCAGCCCCCGTGTCCTGTCTACTCTCTGAGGACTACTCTCAGCCCCCGTGTCCTGTCTACTCTCTGAGGACTACTCTCAGCCCCCGTGTCCTGTCTACTCTCTGAGGATTACTCTCAGCCCCCGTGTCCTGTCTACTCTCGGAGGACTACTCTCAGCCCCCTTGTGTCCTGTCTACTCTCTGAGGACTACTCTCAGCCCCCGTGTCCTGTCTACTCTCTGAGGACTACTCTCAGCCCCCGTTGTCCTGTCTACTCTCTGAGGACTACTCTCAGCCCCCCCGTGTCCTGTCTACTCTCTGAGGACTACTCTCAGCCCCCGTGTCCTGTCTACTCTCTGAGGACTACTCTCAGCCCCGTGTCCTGTCTACTCTCTGAGGACTACTCTCAGCCCCCGTGTCCTGTCTACTCTCTGAGGACTACTCTCAGCCCCCGTGTCCTGTCTACTCTCTGAGGACTACTTTCACCCCCTGGTATCCCATCTACTCTTTCAGAGGACTACTCTCAGCCCCCGGTATCCCATCTACTCTTTCAGAGGAATACTCTGAGCCCCCTTGTCCTGTCTACTCTCTGAGGACTACTCTCACCCCCCGGTATCCCATCTACTCTCTCAGAGGACTACTCTCACTCTCCGTGTCCTGTCTACTCTCGGAGGACTACTCTCAGCCCCCGTGTCCTGTCTACTCTCGGAGGACTACTCTCAGCCCCCGTGTCCTGTCTACTCTCGGAGGACTACTCTCAGCCCCCGGTATCCCATCTACTCTTTCAGAGGACTACTCTCAGCCCCCGTGTCCTGTCTATTCTCTGAGGACTACTCTCAGCCCCCGGTATCCCATCTACTCTTTCAGAGGACTACTCTCGGCCCCCGGTATCCCATCTACTCTCTCAGAGGACTACTCTCAGCCCCCGGTATCCCATCTACTCTCTCAGAGGACTACTCTCAGCCCCCGGTATCCCATCTACTCTTTCAGAGAGGACTACTCTCAGCCCCCGGTATCCCATCTACTCTTTCAGAGGACTACTCTCGGCCCCGGTATCCCATCTACTCTTTCAGAGGACTACTCTCGGCCCCCCCATGGTATCCCATCTACTCTCTCAGAGGACTACTCTCAGCCCCCGTATCCCATCTACTCTTTCAGAGGACTACTCTCGGCCCCCGGTATCCCATCTACTCTCTCAGAGGACTAGCTCTCGGCCCCCGGTATCCCATCTACTCTTTCAGAGGACTACTCTTGGCCCCCGGTATCCCATCTACTCTCCCAGAGGACTACTCTCAGCCCCATGTCCTGTCTACTCTCTCAGACTACTACTTAACAGTACGGACACCAGGCCTGTTCCACTCCTTGGCAATACATGTCATTTGTTAGATTCGAGCACACAAGACTGTTGTAACCAACTGATCACCTCCCACCACCAGTTTCTCCCACTGGTGGGCAGACAATCACAAGTCCCGCTTGCAGCCACTCACCAGATGCCTCCTGCTCAGATAGAAGGCTGTTTTCACTTTGGTCCACGGTCTCTTCTTCATCAGTCCGCACCAGTGAGTATTTCTTCAGAAGATCTTCAATGGACATGTCTCCTGTAGAAGAGAGAAGCAGATACACTGAACCTCCTCGGCGGGGACGGCTCACACGAGGATGGAACCATCAGATGGTCTCAGGGTGGAGGAACCTTCTTTACCTGGTGCTCCAGAGGTCACATCCAACCATGAAAGGTGGAGACTGCCTGCAGCCCAAACATTCTAACTTCTAGCCCACACCCTCATATCAGCCATGTTTTCATGTCAGGGTTTCTATCCAGAAATTCCAATTCAGATTTACAACATGACCAGATAGTGGCTAGGCAGGGTTTATATCCTGTAATTTGATTGGATGTCCTGTCCCGCTTACCTTCCTGAGCCAATTGGGAAAGCTCCTCTGTATGGTCCTTTCTGGCCCTCCATCGCCTCCCTCTGCTGCAATCGTCTCCTCTTCATCTTCAGCTGTGAGAAAGGGCAAGAACAACAAAATGGGAGGGATTTCCTCTACTTCCCCCCCACCCCCTCCAATCAGTAACAAGACAATGAGATGGGAGGGGATTTCCTCTACTCCCCCCCCACCCCCACCAATCAGTAACAAGACAATGAGATGGGAGGGATTTCCCTACTCCTCCCCCCCCCACCACCAATCAGTAACAAGACAATGAGATGGGAGGGATTTCCTCTACTCCCCCCCGCCCCCCACCAATCAGTAACAAGACAATGAGATGGGAGGGATTTCCTCTACTCCCCCCCCCCCCCCCACCAAATCAGTAACAAGACAATGAGATGGGAGGGGTTTCCTCCTCTACTCCCCGCCCCCCCCCCCACCATCAGTAACAAGACAATGAGATGGGAGGGATTTCCTCTACTCCCCCCCCCCACCCCAACCAATCAGTAACAAGACAATGAGATGGGAGGGATTTCCTCTACTTCCCCCCCCCTCCAATCAGTAACAAGACAATGAGATGGGAGGGATTTCCTCTACTCCCCCCCCCCACCCACCAATCAGTAACAAGACAATGAGATGGGAGGGATTTCCTCTACTCCCCCCCCCCCCCCACCCCCACCAATCAGTAACAAGACAATGAGATGGGAGGGATTTCCTCTACTTCCCCCCCCCCCCCCACCAATCAGTAACAAGACAATGAGAATGATGAGGGGTTTCCTCTACTCCCCCCCCCCCGCCCCCCACCAATCAGTAACAAGACAATGAGATGGGAGGGATTTCCTCTACTTCCCCCCCCCCCCAATCAGTAACAAGACAATGAGATGGGAGGGATTTCCTCTACTTCCCCCCCCCCCCCACCAATCAGTAACAAGACAATGAGATGGGAGGGAGATTTCCTCTACTCTCCCCCCCCCCCCCACCAATCAGTAACAAGACAATGAGATGGGAGGGATTTCCTCTACTCCCCCCCCCCCCACCCCACCAATCAGTAACAAGACAATGAGATGGGAGGGATTTTCCTCTACTTCCCCCCCCCCCTCCAATCAGTAACAAGACAATGAGATGGGAGGGATTTCCTCTACTTCCCCCCCCCCCCCCACCAATCAGTAACAAGACAATGAGATGGGAGGGATTTCCTCTACTCCCCCCCCCCACCCCCACCAATCAGTAACAAGACAATGAGATGGGAGGGATTTCCTCTACTTCACCCCCCCCCTACCCCCACCAATCAGTAACAAGACAATGAAATGGGAGGGGTTTCCTCTACTCCCCCCCCCCCCCCAATCAGTAACACAGACCCTCTATTCACCAATAAACAAGACAAATGAGATGGGAGGGATTTCCTCTACTCCCCCCCCCCCCCCCCCATCAGTAACAAGACAATGAGATGGGAGGGATTTCCTCTACTTCCCCTTACCACACCCCCCCCCCCCACCAATCAGTAACAAGACAATGAATGGGAGGGGGTTTCCTCTACTTCCCCCCCACCCCCACCAATCAGTAACAAGACAATGAAATGGGAGGGATTTCCTCTACTTCCCCTTCCCCCCTCCAATCAGTAACAAGACAATGAGATGGGAGGGATTTCCTCTACTTCCCCCCCCCCAATCAGTAACAAGACAATGAGATGGGAGGGATTTCCTCTACTTCCCCCCCCACCAACCTCCAATCAGTAACAAGACAATGAGATGGGGAGGGATTTCCTCTACTCCCCCCCCGCCCCCACCAATCAGTAACAAGACAATGAGATGGGAGGGATTTCCTCTACTTCCCCCCCCCCCCCTTCACCCCCCCCCCCCTCCAATCAGTAACAAGACAATGAGATGGGAGGGATTTCCTCTACTCCCCCCCCCCCACCAATCAGTAACAAGACAATGAGATGGGAGGGATTTCCTCTACTCCCCCCCCCCCCCCCTCCAATCAGTAACAAGACAATGAGATGGGAGGGATTTCCTCTACTCTCCCCCCCCCCCCCCCCCGTCCAATCAGTAACAAGACAATGAGATGGGAGGGATTTCCTCTACTCCCCCCCCCCCCCCCACCAATCAGTAACAAGACAATGAGATGGGAGGGATTTCCTCTACTTCCCCCCCCCCCCCCTCCAATCAGTAACAAGACAATGAGATGGGAGGGATTTCCTCTACTCCCCCCCCCCCCCCTCCAATCAGTAACAAGACAATGAGATGGGAGGGATTTCCTCTACTTCACCCCCCCCCTCCAATCAGTAACAAGACAATGAGATGGGAGGGATTTCCTCTACTCCCCCCCCCCCCCCTCCAATCAGTAACAAGACAATGAGATGGGAGGGATTTCCTCTACTCCCCCCCCTCCAATCAGTAACAAGACAATGAGATGGGAGGGATTTCCTCTACTCCCCCCCCCCCCCCCCCTCCAATCAGTAACAAGACAATGAGATGGGAGGGATTTCCTCTACTCCCCCCCCCCCTCCAATCAGTAACAAGACAATGAGATGGGAGGGATTTCCTCTACTCCCCCCCCCAAGCCCCCCTCCCAATCAGTAACAAGACAATGAGATGGGAGGGATTTCCTCTACTCCCCCCCGCCCCCTCCAATCAGTAACAAGACGAGATGGGAGGGATTTCCTCTACTCCCCCCCCCCCATACCCCCACCAATCAGTAACACGACAATGAAATGGGAGGGATTTCCTCTACTCCCCCATGAGGCCCCGCCCACTCCTCCAATCAGTAATAGGGCAGACAATAAGATGGGAGAATTCTTCTACTCCCCGTGAGGCCCCGCCCCACCAATCATAAAAAAAAACCATGCATTTTAAAGCCAAAAGTACAATAATTATTTTCTCTACACCGCGTTACAAATTATTCTGCAGATTCTTATGTGTAAGTGTCACAAAGATGAAATCTTTGTTTTTCAGTGTAACTCATGGATGGCATTGTGTGTCAGGGCTCTTTTGATCACTGAAAACAATCTGGGACACCTGTGATCATTAGATTGGCCGGTGAGCCCAATTTCAGGACAAACTCCTAAAGGACGGCGTTCCCCATTATTAAGCAGAGCGCCATTTTCCAGCAATATGGGGAAGAAAAAGGATCTCTCTGCTGAAAAGAGTGGAATAGTTCGATGCCTTGGACGAGGGATGAAAACATTCGATATTTCAGGAAAACGTCAGCGTGATCATCGCACTATGAAGAGATTTGTGGCTGATTCAGAGCACAGACGGGTTGGTGCAGATAAAGGCACATTGAGGAAGATTTCTGCCAGATCCAGGCATCGGATCAAGAGAGCAGCTGCTACAATCCCATTACATAGCAGCAAACAGATATTTGAAGCTGCTGGAGCCTCTGGAGTCCCACGGACATCAAGGTGTAGAGTCCTCCAGAGTCCTGCAACTGTGCAGAAACCTTCTATTCGGCCTCCACTAACCAATGCTCACAGCAGAAACGGCTGCATTGGGCAGAAAAATACATGAAGACTAATTTTCAAACAGTCCTGTTCACTGATGAGTGCCGTGCAACCCTGGATGGTCCAGATGGATGGAGTAGTGGATGGTTGGTGGACGGCCACCCTGTTCCAACAAGGCTGCGACGTCAGCAAGGCGGTGGTGGAGTCATGTTTTGGGCCGGAATCATGGGAACAGAGCTGGTGGGCCCCTTTAGGGTCCCCGAAGGTGTAAAGATGACCTGTGCAAAAGTATGTGGAGTTTATGACTGACCACTTCTTCCCTGGTACAGAAGGAAGGACTATGCTTTCCGTAATAAAATCATCTTCATGCATGACAATGCACCATCTCATGCTGCAAAGAATACCTCCGCATCAATGGCTGCTATGGGGATAAAAGGAGAGAAAGTCATGGTGTGGCCTCCATCCTCCCCTCACCTCAATCCTATGGAGAAACCTTTGGAGAAAGTCATGGTGTGGCCTCCATCCTCCCCTCAATCCTATGGAGAACCTTTGGAGCATCCTCAAGCAAAAGATCTATGAGGGTGGGAGGCAGTTTACATCCAAACAGCAGCTCTGGGAGGCGATTCTGACATCCTTGCAAACAAATTCCAGCAGAAACTGTCCAAAAACTGCCAAGTTCAATGGATGCCAGACGTGTGATCTGCTATCAGATAAGGGATCCTATGTTACAATGTAACGTGACGCTTCAAAAATGACAATTTTCAGTTCTTTGCAACCTAGAAAGTGTTTGGAAACTTCCTGTGCGGAATAATCCGGAACACAAATCCTGTTATCATTAGGAGGTTTGTTCAATAAAATGTGAATTGTCCTCTTCTAGTTGTCACCTGAGAATTCTGCCGACTTATTTACATCAATTATTGAGGGAAATGGAGGAAATATCATCTGCAGAATCATCGGGAACGCGGTGTAATCCTTCATTGGTGGACTTCGCCATCCAAAATCACACTGCAAAGGCCAGCCGCACGTCACACCCGCCCAACGCACGTCACACCCGCCCAACGCACGTCACACACCCGCCCAACGCACGTCACACCCGCCAACGCACGTCACACCCGCCCAACGCACGTCACACCCGCCCAACGCAGTCACACCCGCCCAACGCACGTCACACCGCCCAACGCGGCGGCCAGCCGCACGTTCAACAACCCGCCCAACGCGGCGGCCAGCCGCACGTCGCCCACCACCGCACGGGTCAGCAGAACTTTCCCCCCACACCACACGGGTCAGCTGAACTTCCACCACCGCACGGCAGGAACTTTCCCCACCCGCACGGGTCAGCTGAACTTTCCCACCACCGCACGGGTCAGCAGAACTTTCCCCACCATCGCACGGCTCTGCAGAACTTTCCCCACCATTGCACGGGTCAGCAGAACTTTCCCCACCATCGCACGGGTCAGCAGAACTTTCCCCACCATCGCACGGACTCTGCAGAACTTTCCCCACCACCGCACGGGTCTGCAGAACTTTCCCCACCATCACACACGGGTCTGCAGAACTTTCCCCACCATCGCACGGGTCTGCAGAACTTTCCCCACCATCGCACGGGTCTGCAGAACTTTCCCCACCATCGCACGGGTCTGCAGAACTTTCCCCACCACGCACGGCTCTGCAGAACTTTCCCCCACACCGCACGGGTCTGCAGAACTTTCCCCACCATCGCACGGCTGCAGAACTTTCCCACACGGGTCTGCAGAACTTTCCCCACCATCGCACGGGTCAGCAGAACTTTCCCCACCATCGCACGGGTCTGCAGAACTTTCCCCACCATCGCACGGGTCTGCAGAACTTTCCCCACCATCGCACGGGTGAGCAGAACTTTCCCCACCATCGCACGGCTCTGCAGAACTTTCCCCACCACCGCACGGGTCTGCTGAACTTTCCCCACCACCGCACGGGTCAGCAGAACTTTCCCCACCATCGCACGGGTCAGCAGAACTTTCCCCACCATCGCACGGCTCTGCAGAACTTTCCCCACCATCACACGGGTCAGCAGAACTTTCCCCACCATCGCACGGGTCAGCAGAACTTTCCCCACCATCGCACGGCTCTGCAGAACTTTCCCCACCACCGCACGGGTCTGCAGAACTTTCCCCACCATCACACACGGGTCAGCTGAACTTTCCCCACCATCGCACGGGTCTGCAGAACTTTCCCCACCATCGCACGGGTCAGCAGAACTTTCCCCACCATCGCACGGCTCTGCAGAACTTTCCCCACCACCGCACGGGTCTGCAGAACTTTCCCCACCATCGCACGGCTCTGCAGAAACTTTCCCCACCACCGCACGGGTCTGCAGAACTTTCCCCACCATCGCACGGGTCAGCAGAACTTTCCCCACCATCGCACGGGTCTGCAGAACTTTCCCCACCACCATCGCACGGGTCTGCAGAAACTTTCCCCACCATCGCACGGCTCTGCAGAACTTTCCCCACCATCGCACGGCTCTGCAGAACTTTCCCCACCATCGCACGGCTCTGCAGAACTTTCCCCACCACCACGGGTCTGCAGAACTTTCCCCACCATCACACGGGTCAGCAGAACTTTCCCCACCATCGCACGGGTCTGCAGAACTTTCCCCACCATCGCACGGGTCTGCAGAACTTTCCCCACCATCGCACGGCTCTGCAGAACTTTCCCCACCACCGCACGGGTCTGCAGAACTTTCCCCACCACCGCACGGTGTCAGCAGAACTTTCCCCACCACCGCACGGTCAGCAGAACTTTCCCCACCATCGCACGGCTCTGCAGAACTTTCCCCACCATCGCACGGCTCTGCAGAACTTTCCCCACCACCGCACGGGTCTGCAGAACTTTCCCCACCACCGCACGGGTCAGCAGAACTTTCCCCACCATCACACGGGTCAGAAAGCATAGCAGGAAAGCAGTGTTCTTACAGATGTAGCCAGGAGAGTACCACCCCAGACAGTGTCAAGGGATGGTGGTACTGCTGGAAGAAATCTCCGGGTCTGGCTTCTGCTGGATGCGAATGGTCTGAAGGCAGAACCACCGCCGGCATGGCAGAAGCACCGTCGGGATGGCAGAAGCACCGTCGGGATGGCAGAACCACCGTCGGGGTGGCAGAACCACCGTCGGGATGGCAGAACCACCGTCGGGGTGGCAGAACCACCGTCGGGATGACAGAACCACCGTCGGGATGACAGAACCACCGTCGGGATGGCAGAAGCACCGTCGGGGTGGCAGAACCACCGTCGGGATGACAGGAGAAGTAATGTGAGGACTGGTTGAGACTTTGGGGTTGCCATGTGATGAGGATTATTGAGTCATGTGACTAAACTCCATGACTCAGAAGAATCGCCTCCTCCACAGAGAAGCCACAAGGAAAAGCTGGAGACGGAGGAGGAGCAGATGGGTCTGCAGTCCCTGGGCCCCCCAGATGTAAATGTATGGGGCCCTGTGTGAGGGGGAGCCCACAGGAAGGGCAATGTCTTCCTCACACCGGAGGGGAGACTGCATCCCCAACATCAAAAGAATATGGGAGGGGGGCAGACTGTATTTTATCCCTGCTTTGGGGAGATTTCCCCTCACTTCCTGTCCAGGAAGCCCAGAACGTCTGACATGAGGTATCACTGAACCCCGCAGTTACACTTCACATCCAGGAGAAACGCACCTTCCTCCTCATTGGCGGTGAACTCGTCATCTTCCTCCACTACAACCTCCTCCTCTTCCTCCTCCGAGGAGTCATCCTGATCAGACTCGGCATCCTGGGACAGAGAAAAGGTTAGTACTTCACAGAGTCTACTGCTGACACCATTTTGTATGGGGGGGGGGGGGGGGGGGGAGTTTTCTGTCCAACAAAGAAGGAAATGAGCTAGAGCAGTGTTGTTGAACTGGGGTTCCAGCACTGTGGGGGATGTACACCGCACAATGTTCTCCGTGAGTACGGATACCTGACCCCTGCTCTGTACTTCTGACACCCAGGAGGGAGGAGCCGGGCAGACTAGTAGAGAGTGGAAGAGGGGCTGAATACAGAAGCCGGGAAGGAGCAGGAGCCGACGGCAAGAGCACAGCGTGGGAGCCGACGGCGGGGGCAGGAGCACGGGAGCCGACGGCGGGAAGGGGCAGGTGCACGGCGCGGGAGCCGACGGCGGGGAAGGGGCAGGTGCACGGCGCGGGAGCCGACGGCGGGAGGGGGCAGGAGCACGGCGCGGGAGCCGACGGCGGGAGGGGGCAGGAGCACGGCGCGGGAGCCGACGGCGGGAGGGGGGCAGGAGCACGGCGCGGGAGCCACGGCGGTGAGGGGGCAGGAGCACGGCGCGGGAGCCGACGGCGGGAGGGGGCAGGAGCACGGCGCGGGAGCCGACGGCGGGAGGGGGGGCAGGAGCACGGCGCGGGAGCCGACGGCGGGAGGGGGCAGGAGCACGGCGCGGGAGCCGACGGCGGGAGGGGGGCAGGAGCACGGCGCGGGAGCCGACGGCGGGAGGGGGCAGGAGCACGGCGCGGGAGCCGACGGCGGGAGGGGGCAGGAGCACGGCGCGGGAGCGACGGCGGGAGGGGGCAGGAGCACGGCGCGGGAGCCGACGGCGGGAGGGGGCAGGAGCACGGCGCGGGAGCCGACGGCGGGAGGGGGCAGGAGCACGGCGCGGGAGCCGACGGCGGGAGGGGGCAGGAGCACGGCAGGAGCACGGCGCGGGAGCCGACGGCGGGAGGGGGCAGGAGCACGGCGCGGGAGCCGACGGCGGAAGGAGCAGACGGCGGGAGGAGCAGGCGGCAGGAGGAGCAGGCGGCAGGAGGCGGGGGAGGAGGAGGCAGGCAGGAGGGGGTGGGAGGAGCAGGTGACAGCGGGAGGAGCAGGCGGCAGGAGGGGCGGGAGGAGCAGGAGGCAGGAGGGGGCAGGAGCACGGCGCGGGAGCCGACGGTGGGAGGGGGCAGGAGCACGGCGCGGGAGCCGACGGCGGGAGGGGGCAGGAGCACGGCAGGAGCACGGCGCGGGAGCCGACGGCGGGAGGGGGCAGGAGCACGGCGCGGGAGCCGACGGCGGGAGGGGGCAGGAGCACGGCGCGGGAGCTGACGGCGGAAGGAGCAGACGGCGGGAGGAGCAGGCGGCAGGAGGAGCAGGCGGAAGGAGGCGGGAGGAGGAGGCGGCAGGAGGGGGGGAGGGAGGAGCAGGTGACAGCGGGGAGGAGCAGGCGGCAGGAGGGGGCGGGAGGAGCAGGCGGCAGGAGGGGGCAGGAGCACGGCGCGGGAGCCGACGGGTGGGAGGGGGCAGGAGCACGGCGCGGGAGCCGACGGCGGGAGGGGGCAGGAGCACGGCAGGAGCACGGCGCGGGAGCCGACGGCGGGAGGGGGCAGGAGCACGGCGCGGGAGCGGACGGCGGGAGGGGGCAGGAGCACGGCGCGGGAGCCGACGGCGGGAAAAAGCAGGCGGCGGGAGGAGCAGGCGGCAGGAGGAGCAGGCGGCAGGAGGCGGGAGGAGGAGGAGGCGGCAGGAGCAGGCGGCAGGAGGAGCAGGCGGGCAGGAGGCGGGAGGAGGAGGCGGCAGGAGGGGGGGGGAGGAGCAGGTGACAGCGGGAGGAGCAGGCGGCAGGAGCAGGCGGCAGGAGGGGGCCTCCTTTGGCAGTGCAGAGCACAGAGAGCCAGGCCATGGCTGGGTCAGGAGGTGGGGGCAGAAAAGCCGGAGCAGTGTGTGTGCGGGGGGGCAGCAATGACTGCACAGAGCGGGAGCACATGGCTACAGCAGGAGGTGGGATCCAGTGTACGGCAGCGGTGATGCAGACTGCAGAGCACACAGCGGGGGAGGAGGCAACATCATAGGTTACGCCACAATACATAAAGCTATTGTGACCTCACCACCTTCTACAGTCTCATACAGCCACGTGTTCCGGCACTCTGCTCCCCCCCTCTGCAGTGTGCATTCACTGCAGCCATACACAGGACGTCACCTCCTGATCCAGCCACGTGTTCCGGCACTCTGCTCCCCCCCTCCGCAGTGTGCATTCACTGCAGCCATACACAGGACGTCACCTCCTGATCCAGCCACGTGTTCCGGCACTCTGCTCCCCCCCTCTGCAGTGTGCATTCACTGCAGCCATACACAGGACGTCACCTCCTGATCCAGCCACGTGTTCCGGCTCTCCGGAGGCATCAGGTATGAATGAACACTGTCAGTGCATCCTGAAATCATTGGGCAGATACACCTCCAGCACAGTATGGATTTGCAGTGGAACCCCCATTGGAGAAAAACCCTGTTATGGATCTGCAGAGCAGTGCAGGGAAGCACACTGGTAATTACTGTACTGCCCCCCCATAGGTCCTCTGTCTGTTCCTGGTTCTTGTATGTGATATGACCTGGGATGGATGAGTGGGGGCCTAGCTGGGGGGGGGGGGGTAAGGCATGTTACAACAGCAGCTTCCCTGCGCTGCTCTGCGTTTGTTATATCTACAGCTCGCTGATCAGATCAATGTTCCCAGAACTGTCGATCTGAACATTTCCCGAGCTCTCAAATATTTAACAAGCGTTCCCCAAAGGTAAGAAGATAGAGAAACACTGAGCTAGAGCAGCAAAACACGCCCAATATTGTACACCCCCCACCCCAAAACGTATCCTGTGAAAGCTGTTGCTGCCCTGACCTCCGAACCCACGGAAAATGTCTGCCCTGATAAGATCTGCTGAATGGTCTATACATGGACACCCCAAATCCTACAACACATCCAGTGCTGCCCCGCCTGGTGTGGGGGTGTCCTGCAATCTCCTCCTCCAAGATGGCGGACAATCACATGACATATCGCTCCAACAACAACATTGGTGCTACGTTGGGCCGAGAACTCTGGAGCCCCCTCATATCACTCTCACAGCCAATCAGAGAAGGGAAGGACCCACCACTATGTCAGCCTCTTCCTGAAGGATCTGAGGAGGAAGACTTTGAAGGAGCTCATCGAGGGGAAGCTCACTCTCTCGTTTCAGAAGCTCAAGTTCAAGGCGATGGGACTCCGCGTCATTTCCATCCTGACGTTCCTCAATCTCTATTGTCTCCTCGTCATCTTCTTCTTCTCCTCCTCATCCTCATGCGGCAGAAAATCTCCATCTGGAGAAGGAAGGAAGGAAGT
>CATNWA010005509.1:0-12587 GCA_951230385.1 Staurois parvus | reverse complement strand
AGCCAGGGAGGAGATGTTAAGGGCATTCGATTTTGCATAGTTAATTTTCAAGTTTGAAAGTAGCTTAAAAATTGTCCAAATCATGCAGTAAGGTGGGCAAAAATGATTGTGGGTCAAAGAGGAACAGTAAAATATCATCAGCAACTGCTGTCAATTTAGGATCTCTCCTGGCCATCCAGTTGAACACCTTTTCAGTATCCAACAAAAAGAAAAACCTCTTCTGCCCATTGGTCCTCATGCAGTGGTGAAAATTCAGGGCTTTAAGGGTGTTGTCCTGGGTCTCTCTGCCCAGGACAAACCCCAACTGATCAAGAGACATCCATTTGGGCAAAAAGGGAAGAAGCCTGTTTGCCGAAAGCTGAACATTGACGCTAATCAGGGAAATACAGTCATGGCCAAAAATATTGGCACCTCTGCCTTTCTTTCAGATAATACACCACTTCGCCCAGAAAATAGTTGCAATTACAAATGTTTAGGCATTCTCATGTTTATTTCTTTTGTTTGTATTGGTATGCCACAAAAAAGTGGAGAAACAAAAAGCCAAATCTGACACATTCCACCCAAAACTCCAAAAATGGACTGGACAAAATTATTGGCACATTCTCAAAATTGTAAGAAATAATTGCATTTCAAGTTTGTGATGCTGCTGTAATTTGTAATTAAACTCACCTGTATTAATTAGCAGGTACTGACAGTTAAAATGGTGAAAATTTGACTCAACCTTTCTGTTGTGTGTCTCTGTGTGCCACATGGAGAATGGAGAAGAGAAAGAGCATGAAAGGAATTGTCTGAGGATTTGAGAACAAAAAATGTGGAAAGCATGGACAATCTCAAGGTTACAAGTCCATCTCCAGATTTAATGTTCCTGTGTCCACTATGTGCAACATTGTTAAGACGTTTACAGTCGCTAATCTCCCTGGACATGGATAAAAAAAACTGATCAATGAAGGATTGCTCAAATGGTGAATAAAGAACCTTGATCAACTTTCAGACAAATTCAAGCTGACCTTCAGGCCCAGGGTACAACATTGTCAGCTCGCACTATACTTTGCCATCTGAATGAAAAGGGATGCTATAGTAGGAGACCCAGGAGGACCCCACTACTGACACAGAAACATATAAAAAGCCAGACTGGAGTTTACCAGAACTTACCTGTGGAAGCCAAAATCCATTTGGGACAATGTGCTGTGGACAGACGATACAAAATTACAGCTTTTTGGTAAAGCTCATCATTCTACTGTTTTCAGAAAAATAAAAGAATACAGGCCCTGTAGTCAAACATGGTGGAGGTTCACTGATGTTTTGGGGTTGCTTTGCTGCTTCAGGCACTGAATGTCTTGACCGTGTGCATGACATTATCAGAAAGACTACCAAGGAATTCAGGAGCGCAAGTAGGGCCCAGTGTCAGAAAGTTGGGTTTCCATCAGAGGCCATAGGTCTTACAGCAGGCCAATGACCCAAAGCACATTCAAAAGCAAGTCACAAGTACTCAGAATTGGTTTCAGACAAAGTAGTGGAGTGTACTGAACTGGCCAGCAATGAGTCTGGATCTCAATCCCATAGAGCTTTTGTGGAGAGATCTCAAAACAGTAGCTGGGAAAAGGAACCCTTCCAATCTGAGAGACCTGGAGCAGTTGGCGAAGGAAGAGTGGTCCAAAATACCAGTAGAGAGGTGTAAGAAACTCATTGATGGTTACAGGAAGCGATTGATTTCAGTTATTTTTTCCAACGGTGCGCTACCAAATATTTAATTGAGGGTGCCAATAATTTTGTCCAGTTTATTTTTGGAGTTTTGTGTAGACTGTGTCAGATTTGGCTTTTTGTTTCTTAATTTTTTTGTCATACCAATACAAACAAAAGACATAAACATGGGAATGCCTAAATTACAACAATTTTCTGGGTGAAGTGGTACATTATCTGAAAGAAATGCAGGGGTGCCAATATTTTTGTAGGTCTATAATTTTTGACCTGAGTTACATCTTTACCTTCCTTGGAAATCAAAGTAAAATGGGCTTCCAGCAAGGAGGGAAAGTGCACACTAGAAGCGGATAGAGAATTGAAGTGAGCCAGAAAATGAGAGGCCAAAATCTGATGAAAGCATTTATAGTACTAGATAGTGAGACAATCTGGGCCTGAGCTCTTTCCAAGTTTCATAAGCCTGAAGGCCTGCTCAGGCTCTTTGGCCAAAAGGGAAGCCTCCAAACATTGAGTTACCTGGCAGAAAAGATTGTATGCACTCCTTTTTTGCATCGACAGAAGAAGGCAAATTGTCTGACGCCTTCAAATTATACAGGTTTTCATAGTAGTGTTGAATTTGTTTTGCAATTGCCACTGTGTTGTGATGGAGTAGACTCTCCTTGTCATGGATCGCATGGATCTGGAGTGTTTGGCGTGGAGGGATCTTGCCATTTTCTCGTGTTTATTCCCATGCTCGTGGAAGAGCTTTTGAGTCAAGAGGAAATTACTCTTGGTATGAATTCCCAGTTCCTCCTTGACCTTTGATCTGGCCCGAATGAGGTCCAAAAGCGCAGCCTGAACCAACGTACCCTTATGGACCTTTTCTAGTGTGGTAACGGTTTTCACAAGTTCTTTAACCTTCTGCTGACTGGCCTTTGAGAAATTGCTAAAGCAATAAAGTCATCATGCATCATGCATTTATGCACCTCCAACTGGGTAAGTGGGGAAGTGACATGGGTGTCATTCAGCTGAAAGTAGGACTGTAGGGTCGACTGAAGAGCCTGTAGGCAAATATGGTCGCTCAAAAAGGAAGGGTTCTACTGCCCATAGGCAACTGAAGAGCCCCTGGGTGAATATGGTTGCTCAAAAAAGGTGGGTTCAACTGCCAAGTTTTCATCCCTCAAGCTGAGGAAAATGAAGAGTTAGAGTGATGGGGTGATGATCTGAAAGGAACATTAGTTCTATAGAAGCTGAGTGGAGCTATCTCAAGCCTGTCTGAGAAAGAAATAAGTAGTAAATGTGTGAATATTGCTGATGTGATGCAGAAAAGAGAGTGTAATCCTTCGCTGAAGGATATAATGTGCACCAAGCTTTTTGAAGTATCAACTCCAACAGGTATGACTTGATACACGGTGTAGCCCGGTAAGGCAAGGAGGGTAAGCCCATCAAAGTATAAAGAGCAGAGGTGAAGGGGACATGAAAGTTACCCCCTAGCACAAAAACCCTTCATGAAACTCCTTTAATTGCATACAAACTTCCCTGAAAAAAAAACAACAACCTGCCTCTCATTCGGATAATACACATTAGACAACATCACTGGCCTAGATCTGCACTTACATTTCAAAAATAAGAAGCGGCCGTTCCGGTCCACATTTGCGTGCTTAAAATGAACTGAGTGTGTCTGAAAAACCACATAGGTATTCCTCTGGATTTAGAGCTCTGAGCAGTGGCATGATACACTGTCTGGCATCTGTGATTGGGAACACAATGAGACTTAAAATGCATCTCCTGAATAAATACACCCTGGGCCCTATGTTTTTGAAACTCATGGAGGAGATCCTTTCTCTGGAATATTCAAGCCCTTATTGGTGTTAAGTGAAAGAATTTTTATATGGGACTGGAAACTTGTATTGTCAGACCTTGAAAGCATGGGGAGTGCCTTGCCAGAAACCCCTCTACTTCATATACTGGGACAACCACAGAAGGTGAACCTTTGGGGTAAAGGTTTTACACAAATAAAAGCTGATCATTGTAAACACCCCTGTCAGTGTTAAATGAGTTGCCTTAACCCCCTAACTGCTACATCCACAGGACAGCTTGTTCTGTTGAAAAATAACAGACTTACTGGCAAGATAAAGGAAGACAAGCCTAAATAACAAAACTAATGCATCCATCACATTGTTGCAGTATAATAAATGTATCCTGATTATCTCCTATAAGTGTCAGCTCCATCTAGTGGCCATATTGCAGTATTATTTTATTGAGGTATTTCAGAAAAATACCACATTATCACTACTAGCTGGAACTGACAGTCATAGGAAAAAATCATATTACAAACAATACAGTGATCATTCATTGTGCATGTGTAAATGCTTAAGACATCTACACTGTGAGTTTTTTATACATAGACTCCATAGTGTGTGGTGTATATAGAACATGATAAGGAGATGAGAATCCCTGCAGGAAACACTGCACAATTAACACAGCTGTTATTTTCTATGTTATTATATACTAGTAGAAATAACCAAACAGCTAACATTACCAGCTCTAAGGCAGGCTATGCTTGGGTCGAAATTCAACAGATTTTTTGTCCAAAAATCAGACCTAAGAATAATTGGCTGATTATCGTTAGTGGATCAATGGCACCGGATGATTTTCGTGGTTCCTCCCCTTTTCTGTGATCGGGCATGTTGAAAAATTCATGAAGATTTTCGACTCAATGATGGTCAAATTGTACACTCGTTTTTCCAAAAAGAATATGCGCATGATCCGTGACCTAGAAGGAACAGAATTTTCACCTGTTATATGGGGTGAACTTTATGACTTGGTCGAAATCATTGATGGCATCATCGGATTACCGAGCAAACAAAGTTTTCGATTTTCGGACGAAAAATCGTTAGGGATTCAAACCATGTATGGCCTGCATTAGGGTAAATACTTTTCTAAAGTGTGAGCACAATGTGTATGTTTGTTGTTTTTATATGGTGTATACAATTAAATCAATGTAAAAAAACTAACATAATTTTCCTGCCACCTAAATAACTTCACTTTTTTTCTAGCTCAAGATAATCGTTCTCCATCATCCAACAACCCAAAAGACTGTGTATCCCCAATGATTTAATTTTATTTATCAAACCCCAAAAATGCAACTAAAAGACTTCATTTTCCACGAAGAAGAAGATTTGTCTTAATCTGTTCGTATTTTTGCTGTTATTTATGTTTATGATGACTTTTATTTATTAATCCCCTCCCGCCCTGAATATTGTCAAAAGCCGGGCGAGCGAGAGCTCCCTGGTTTTGGGAGACATCTTATGGCCCTAGCAGTCGTGCTGCAGAGCGAACAGATTGTGTAGCAGGCCGGTCCTGGTACTATGTGACTGCTGTGACCAAACACAGTGATCACATAACATTTGTACAAAATGAATGGTTTTCATTCCTATCCATTCATTGTGTACTATTGTTATGATATCAGTGATTAGTCACGGTGATCACTTGGTACAGACAGAGCCAATCACAGCCCATCTGTACCATGTGATAGCTGTGGCCAGTCAAAGCTCTCACAATAGTACATAGTGGCTATGAATGAAAGCCATTCATTAAATGAAACTTAAACATTAAACTGTTATATGCAATTATCAATGTTATATGCAATCATATCTTTAAAAAATCCTGATCAACTCCCCAGAATAGTACAACACTGCACTGCTCTGGTCTCTGTGTGTAATGAAAAAATTGTGAAAAATAAAATGAAAATTGGAAAAAAAAAAAGAAAAAATGTAAAAAAAGAAATATTTTTTTTTTTTACATATTGTCACCAGTCAATATTTCTGATCACTGCCACACCAGTCATATAATGAAATTGTACTGCTCTGGTGACAGTATGTAAAAAATTGTGAAAAAAATTCTATTTAATTTCTGCATTTTCCAAAAAATTGTGACAAAAAATTACAACTCAGAAAAATTCACCACACCTTTTAATAAATACCTCAGACTGTCTACTTTATAAAAAGGGTCATTTGGAGGATACATGTGCTGTCCTGACATTTTAGATTCTCAAGAAATGAGATAGGCTGTCAGTATATCAGGGTCAATCAAAATTCAAAGATAAATACCAGGGGTCTCCATACTGTCTAAATAAATGGCCAGTTTACAGTCCTTTAGACTTTAGGGTGGGCTGAACTATGCCCAATGGGAGTAAACACTGCCCAATCTTTGGTATTAGGAGGAGAAAAACTTTGCTGTCAGTTGGAGGAATAGTGCCCCAACTTTGTTGTCAGTGGAAGGAATTATGCCACATAGTTTGTGTCAGTGGAAGGAATAATGCCCTATGGTTGGTGTCAGTGGCAGGAATAATGCTTCAAGGGCCTGATAAAGGCAAGCAAATGGCCGTATTCGGCAAACACTGATATATACCATAGATTGTAGACTCAATATCTTTCACACAGACAAATAATATACACTGATACAGGTTATTTGTACCAAAAAAAAATGCAGCAGTTTACATTTTGGCCTAAATTTATGAATTTGCAAAATTGTATAACAGAAGCAAAGAAAAAATTTGTTTTTTTAATATTTTTATAAAAAACAAAAACATCTAGTAGTGATTAGATGCCACCAAAAGAAAACTATCTCAAAACAATGATAACAATTTGTTTTGGGTATAGTATTGCATGACTAAGCAATTCAAGTGTAACAGTGCTGAAAGCTGAAAATTGGCTGGGGCAAAAAGAGGGTGAAAGCAGGGTGGATAAAAATCAATGATTTTTTCAAAAACAATCAAAAAAATCGAATTTTTTTGATTTAAATCGGATTTTTTTGATTTAAATCGGATTTTTTAAATAAAATGCTTTTTGAGGAAAATATATTACCATCCAAAGGTTATTCCATCATGAAATAAAGATTAGTTTTTTAATTATGTAGAATAAGGCTGCATATGTTTAATTTTTTTGGTAAATAAATTCCATTAATCCATTCACAATGTCATGCTCTTCCAGAGGTTTTTGTAAGATTATTGGGCAGTTTCTCTGCCTACAAGATATTATCACAGATGCTTGGTTTACTTTTGCAGTTCTCAAAACTGAATTTGACTCAGCGGAGATCATATCCCTCTTCTTCACAGCAAAAATGTTATAACATGAACAGAGTTAAGAAAAAAGACCTTAATCCTAACTTCTACAAACCTATGAATACAGAATCAACCCCTTCAGTGCTAAGTTTCAAGACGTTCGGTGAATACAATAGAAACAATATTTTTCTGATTGTTTGGAGTGGAATAGATCTGCACAAGAAGAAAGTGAAACTAAGTGTGAGGAGGAAGGGGCTGACAGTCTAAGTTTCTTAAAATATATATATTTTGTTTAGCCAAATTAGTTAACAAACATGGATGTTTGTTTAAGCAAATAACATATGCTGTAATGTTATTGTTTCAGTTGAATAAATCTATTTAAATTGTTATTATTAAGGTAATGATTATTTTTCTCCTTCCTAATACAACAGAAAAGTTGTCCAAATATATTAAACTGGGGATAAAAAAACTAATATGAAAAGTTGTTATTCTAAAAATCTTCATCTACTTGCATATTAAAGTTATACCAGCAAGAATTAGTCTTTATATAAAAAACTAGGATTTAAATCAAGCCTTACTGACTAGTGATTTAAATCGTGATTTAAATCGTGATTTAAATCAGTTTGATTTAAATCAAATCCACCCTGGGTGAAAGTATCTAGTATTCAAGTAGTTAAATGATGCGGAGAACCTGGGCATTCCTGGTTTGTAAAGTTTGACATAAGCAAAAAAACAATTAAAACAATAAATATATCAAAATATACCATCTTCCAGATTTAACCACTTGCCCTCCTGAGGATTTACCCCCCATCCTGACCAGGCCATTTTTTGAGTTACGGCGCTGCATTACTTTAACTGACAATTGCGCGGTCATGCAAAGCTGCACACAAATTAAATTTACGTCCTTTTTTTCCCACGAATTGAGCTTTCTTTTGGAGGTATTTTATTGCCTGTGCGCTTTTAATTTTTTGCGCTATAAGCAAAAAAAGACCGACAATTTTGAGAAATGAACAATATTTTTGACTTTTTGCTATTCAACATGTCCAGTTAAAAAGTTTAAAAAAATCAAATTTCGTCATAAATTTAGGCCAAAATGTATTCTGCTCTATCTAAAAAAAAAAAAAATCCCAATACGTGTAAATTAATTGGTTTACGTCAAAGTTATAGCATTTGCAAATGGCAGTATAGATAATGGGATTTTTTTTTCTACTAATAATGGCGGGCAATCAGCGACTTTTAGCAGGACTGCGGTGGATATTCTGACACTGGGGGGGAACTAACTTGGTGTCAATGACACCTCAGTGACCCCAATACAGTGATCAATGCTAGAAAAAAGTACTAATGGCACTGGGCAGGAAGGGGTTAATGTGAGGGGTGATCAAAGGGTTAACCTTGTGCAGGGAGTGTTTTACTAGGGGGTGGGTTCTTCACTGTAAGCACACTGATCAGGATGGCTGTACTGTGCACAGCCATCCCAAGCAGTGTGCACGAGCTGACAGGGAGGAAGACTGTTTGTAAACAAAACAATCTTCCTCCTGTCGGAAATGCTTGGTAATCACCGGGCGCCGGCGGGAAATTACCGGCCGGGACCCAGTGATTGATATCTGCGGCCACTCATGCGCGTCTCCTACCCAGAGATGCAAAATCACATATACATACACGTGATTCTGCGCTCAGGTGCCGCCCTGTAGCAGTATGTCTGCTGTAGGGCGGTCCTTAAGTGGTTAATGTATAAGTAAACACTGTCACTAAAATGTTATAAAAGCGCTAATATGTTTGAATAATTTAAATAAAATTATTTTTAATCTTTTTAAATCTACAGCTTTACTTGAAATAATACTAGGTGTTCATCTTATGAAGGTCCTTGTTCAGGCACTTCCTATTAATGGGGTGACTGTGCTTATACTGTGGTCATACTGCGTCTCCTAATTGTTCTTCTGCATTGTCATTCTATCCAATGCCCTCCCACTGGAGAATACAAGCCGCATGTTAGGCTCCATGCACACTAGCATTTTTTATAAACTCTAAAAAACGCTAGAAACAAATGCTGGATGAAAAACGCTGATAATAGCGTTTTTGTGCTGGCTTGTAGTAGTGTTTAGGAGCATTAGTGATTTATTAGCATTTCTATAGTACATGAAGAAAAAAAAAAACATTTGAAAAACTAGGACACGTTCAGCGTTTTTTTTTTCGGCCAGGAAAACGCTCCCAAAAATTCCACAAAAAAATGTTTTCTTGTTTCTAAACGCTGAAGCTTGAAAAACATTTCTAGCATAAAATAGTGTGCATGGACACAGAATAACACTCTCAGCGTCTTGTAGCTGAAAAGAGTGCTCATAATAGCTTCTAGGAGCCTAAAAAATGCTAGTGTGCATGGAGTGTTAAAATTGATTTAAACCCAAGGGTGGACTGACAACTCATGGGGCCCTCGGGCAGTAGGGGATCATGGGGCCCCCGTGTCCTTGCCCACACTCAAAGCACACCCAAAAAAAGCCTATAAAAAGGTACCAGGGGCATTTCATGGGGCCTCCTACTGACCCCGGGCCCTCGGGCAGTGCCCGAGTGCTAGAATGGTCAGTCCGCCCCTGTCTAAACCGATCCTGTAACTCATAACTTCCATTCCCTGTAGCGCATAATCATAAAACTTTGTGCAAACGCTTGGTTGCACAGAGATGATGTTAGACTCCAAGCGTTGAACTCCAGCTTTTTGCTCTGCCAGGAGCAGGAGAAATACTTTTTCTGTGTTGAATCCCTTTTGTACTGCCATCCTGGAGACATTAAATATAAAATTAGAAAGCTGTTTTTTGATTGCTCTAATGAATTCACAACTCTTACACAGACTGGTGTATTGTTTTACAAAATCTGGGGCGGGGGGGGGGGGGGCAGTTGGGCTTCTTAGAGGGGCTAGGAACCGGAGAACTCCTAGATTGTAAGCTCGAAAGAGCAGGGCCCTCGAACCCCTCATGTATCACATTGTATTGTATTGTATTGTTACTGTACTGTTGCATGTTCTGTCCCCCTTTGTAATGTACAGCGCTGAGTGAACTGTTGCCGCTTTATAAATACTGTATAATAATAATAATAATAATAAACTTTATGGACCCTTAGCTGTCCAGCATGGACTGGTTACCCTTCTGTGGATTAACCTCCCTAGCGGTCTGATTATGTCCATATTTCTGTGATCAAAGCGGTACATTTTTTTGCATGGAAATATGTATTTTTTTTTTGTAGGCCTGTAATTTTTAGGAATAACTCACTGAAATCTGTCCGAACAAGAGTCTAGTAAACATCCCGGGTATGATAAAATTTGAAACACAAAATCATAAATTATAATATAATAATAAATAATCATAAAAATAATAATATAATAATAATACATTTAATTAAATAATATAAGCAAATCAAAAACACTGAAATTTGAAATACAGCGCCAAGTTCGCACATCACTGAGCAAAGTCGCAAAATCGTTTTCAGTGTCTGATGACGAATTTCCGTCCCCACAAATAATTATCAGTCAATTCTGCAAGTGGTTCTGATTTACTATCGCTGTTCTCTAGCCGGTCTAAAACCGCTTTTGACCTAAAGGGACACTTTTTGGACACCGTTTTCTCAGTTTCCAGGCAGAAAGAACAGTAAAAATGCAGGCAGGACACAGGACAAAGCACTAGGGACAAAATGTGATGAGAGATCCCGGAGCAATGCTGCAGGGTATTCCCGAGTGTAGCTCGGGGTTACCGCTTGTGGTGCTGAAACTTAACCCCGAGCTACACTCGGGAATACTGCCAGGGAGGGTAATGTCAGTAATGGACTCTCAAGACTACTTGCTACTTTTGTGGATTATTTGTCTTAATGGACTAAAGGACTGTTTATGGACTTGTTGCTATTCAGGTTTGATCACTCTATGGGCACTAGAGAGCCTCTAGACAGGAATGTATGTGATACTGTTATTGAAGAACTGTTCCTGTATGTTTGCATACTTCAATAAAGACTGTTAGTCCTTTAAATGCATGGTCTGGAGTCTCTCAAAGAACTGCATTGTATGGTGTATAAAAAAACATCAAAAGGGGACTGTGGGTTAGCATAGGTACTGTACATTTTAGTCCAGAAGATGGTTTGCTGTCTAGCAAAGGCTATATTGCCATTGTTGGGGACAATTGTGTATGTATTATTGCTAAAGGCAGCAAACCAGCCAAGTGACTTGGCATAGGGTGATGGTTACTGTGGTAGTGAACGGGTGTTATGCTTGACCACTTCATTTGCAGATGGTCCCCCACATACTGGGACTGGACCAGGAAGGGCATGCCAGTAGACAAGCTGGCTCCTCCTGACGAACTTCTGTGCACAGGCTAATACATGAGGAGTGGCTGGTTTGTACTCTTGAGGGATCCTGGCCAATCCTCAACAGGAGGCTTGGCAAGGGGCCAGGGCAACCCTTCAAAGTAAAAGAGCTTGTTCAGCAGAGGAGAGTTGGAGGGGAGCCATAGAAGAGAGAAAAGGACGTGAGGCTGGATGCAGGAGCCTGTGAGGGGGCCCAATTGAAGAGGGCTCACCTTGGAAGATGGAAAACCTGGACTTCATCAGCCCTCTGAGGAAGGACCCCCTGTGTGGCAGGGAAGGAGCGGCCCAGCTAGAAGCAGCCACCAACCCACCGGCAGCACAGAAGAGAGGCACCAAGAGAGTACACCTGCACCCTCTGGGCCAGTAAGGGGAATGAGCACTCTAGTGGGGAACTGGATTTGCTATCTTATCCAGGACTGTTTCACACTGCAGTGGCAGGCACTGGATTCCCTGCACAAGGATTCACCCAGTACAGCTGGATGAAGAAAGGAGTCATCTGGGGTCTGCGACGGTACTACAGGAGATGCTGGCTAGCTCTCTCTAGAACAGAAACCCTCAGGCAAACCCTCAGGCATCCCATACACCCCCTTACCTAATATAAGTTCTAAAACCCCTAATAACACTTCAAGACAAGCTCAAGAACTGGTTTCTGTCTCCTAATGCAAGTCTGAATGAGGAAATGTGTGATGCCTGGCTGTGCAGGACTATAGGGGGACCCCAATATCTTGCAACTCCTAAGGGAGTAGTGCTACAGTTATAACCCGTCAGTTTATTTTTTGCCATTTCTGCCCCATTAGGGATATTTACCCTCATTTCCATTGTAAGATTTCTCCTCTATTACTTTTCTAGGGAGAACCCAACATTTGGGGTTTTATTTTACTTTCACTTTCAATGATAATGGTAAATGGGAAAATAGAGAGGGTAAAACAGGGGCACAAAGAGCAATAAAAACCTGACAGGTGTCTTAATCCAGGGCTTGAAATTTCCACTCTCCTGCTCACCAATGGTGAATTATGGTGGGGGCGAGTGTGTCCCCCATGGCAGGGGCATATCTACAGCAAGGAAAACAAGGTGTTTGCCTAGGGTGGCAATTTTTAGGGGGGCGACACCGCTCCCCAGAAAAAGGGACCTTTTGGGCAGCAGCGAACAGAGCCAAGCAGGATCGCCAGCAGAGGGGCTGCACCGGTACCCTTGCAGTGGCCCAGACAGCAGGAGAATCAATGTGGGGGAGGGCAGTTGCAGAGCGATGCTCCTGTACCTCTCCCTCCAGCAGCTGATGAGCTGAGACCAGGGGACAGCCTGGAGCAGGGAGAGGAGAAGTGTCGGAGCGGAGAGGGGGGGGGGAGAGGGGGAGAGGGGGGGAAAGAGAGAGAGAGGGGATGTGAGAGAGGGGGGGGAGACAGAGGGGGGAGATGGGGAAGAGAAAGAGGAGGGGGGAGACAGGGGAAGAGAGGGAGGGGGAGAGAAAGCGGGGGAAAGAGAGAGGGGGGAGAGATAGATGGGGGGG
>CATNWA010005508.1:0-12917 GCA_951230385.1 Staurois parvus | reverse complement strand
GCGTTCCAATTAGGCCTTAGAACAATTCCTTCGGTGTTATATTTCAGACATCAGGCGATTGGGTCGATCTCCTGCCTTGGGCAGAGTTTGCCAGGAACTCGGCGGTCAACTCCTCCTCCGGGATGTCGCCCTTCATGGCCAACTATGGGTTCCAACCTGCGGTAAATACTGAAAGAGTTTCCCTCACCACAAAGAAACCAATTCCAGGTGCCTTGTGGATAAACTACTTTTTGCTGCCCCTGCGTTTCTTTCAATGGGGCAGATCCAAGGCCCCTGAGGAACTCAGCGCTCAGCGACCAGAAGTTACCCAGGCTCTGAATCGCTGACGGTCTTGTCACGCCTACCCTTCATACCAGGTCGGCGATCGGGGTGTGGTTGTCACCTACTCGCAACCTTCAATGCTTTTTTCGGGTGCCCATCAGCCCAAACTAGCTCCTCCCCGTTTTTTTGTCGGATCCTTTCCGCATTCTCCCCCCGCAAGGTGAAAATCCGTTTGGCCCTATGCCGCTTTGCCCTTTTCTGTCCTAGTGGATGCGGATCCTCGCCTATATCTTACATGTTACCTCCCTGTTTGAAACCTCTGATCTGCCAATCTAGCTTCAACTACCCCTTCCCTCGGCATCGGCCCGGACCGTTCCCCCCCCCCCCCCCCCCCCCTGATAGGGGGTGGTGGGTGTGATTTTTCTTCCCCGCCCACCCCCCACCCCCCCCCCCCCCCCCCCCCCCGTGTTGACGGTCCCACCCCATGAGAAGTAATGCGGGTTTGAGGCCCGGATCCCTGGGACTCGATGGTATTGGTGCCGGCGGATCTCAGGACCCTGACGATGACAGTTCCAAGTTCATTGCGCGTTCTAAGGTTCCCCCCTGGGGAAAGGTAACGGTTTTTCCCAGGGTTTTTCCCTTACCGTGGATGTCCATTGCCTCCCCCTGCGCCCATCCTCCCTCGCTTTTTTCCAATACCACCGCTTTCTCCCTCAAAAAACCTTTTTTGTTGAAGCCGCGGTAATGGGGAAGGGGCACCCTTAGGAAGAGGTACTTTCCCCCAAGGGTTCCCTACCATTTTTTTCCCCCCAGAGGTTTTATGTCTTACTCCATGGTGCTGGCGTCCATCCCTTTTGCCATTCTGCCTGTGCAAAGTGTGTGGGGAATCCTTTTTCTGCACTTCAAGGTCTCTGAAAGTCCAACCCCAACAGGGGGCCGTTGGCTTGATTGACATATAAGCCAGAGGACCAGGGCCAGCCTGGGGAAAACTTAGGACACAGCGCCCTGAGGGACTCTCGGTTCTGTGGGTGGTGGTTGTCCCATCATCCAGGTGGCCTTTACTATTTTTTTTATAGGACTGCCTGTCCCCGTTTACTTAGTCCCCCCTCGCCCTTCCCTGCCTCCTGACAAACATGAAAGCAAAATCAACCCCCGGATGTAAAAAAAAATGATACCAGAGAATTAATGCCCTGCCGCTGGTTTAGGCATCATCCCTGCTAAATAGATAACACCCATTCAAAGTCCCAGTGTGATTTGTACCAGTAACATTGCCTGATCTTTGTTTTGAGGGGGGTTTTAATAAATTATTGACCCATGTTTCCCTTTTTTTGTTCTTATTTTTTTTCCTCTGGTATGCAGCCTGTGGTCTAAAATTGAAAAATGAGAAGAAAACCGCTGCCAAACAAAATGTTTGGGTGTGTATGCCCACCATTAGAATATTACCACCCTGCTTCTACTCACTTCTAATGGTGGTCACACTTTGCCACAAGCGCCAGTTTCAAGATTGAATAAAATTGTCTAAATAGTGGCACGCTTGAATAAAAAATTGTCCATGTATAAGTGGTACCCCATATTTGGAAAAAGAGGTTGACGCCCATGCAGTCCCAAACAATCTTGCCACTACTCCCCATGTAGTTTGGACATCTGGGGGGCTCCACGGACTATCTATTCCCTTGTAAAAAAACCAAAACCTATAAGTAAAGCCCGTTGCCCTCTCACAGGTCTTCTACATCTTGACCCCATGTCTGGCACGCTTGCTGGAGAGAAATTGTTTGAATGCAAGGCGGCCAGAAAAATTAATCAGGGACTCATCAACGCCCGCAGATGTTTTTTAATTTTTTTATTGCTGGGGAGTATAGACATCTGCAAATTTTTTGGTTATGATAGGGGGGTGTTTTATGAATTTTGTGGAGCTGGTCAAATTCAGGGTCACCCCTTTGGTTAATAGAAGTGGGCGGTGAGCTGAGGACGACAGAGTGTATTGTCGTTTTTGAAATGCATAAAACACATACTCTCATATCTATGCCTGGCCATGGCAGCAGAGAACAAGGGCATATGATGAATCAGGTCTGTGGACCAATACAATCGCAATTCAATGCCCATGTTGAGGGTTAGGCCCAAAAAAAAATTAATTTCAGAAACCGTAATGGGTTTCCATGCGAATGGTCTGGCAAGGTTTGAATTTGTAATATTAAATATAATTGTGCTTGCGAGCTACTATGGTAAAAAATGTAAGTGCATAAATAACATACACATATACCTGTGTGAAAAAACTAATGATAATATATAATATGTGCCGCGCTCCACTAAATGAATAATATTTTTTAACTATATTCTATAAAGTGCTAAATGTGCCTCAATAAATATTAATAATGACCATATATTAAGTGATCCAAAGGTAACTTGCATAAACTTATATAGTGAAAAAACAAATATATATATATATTTTATTTATATATATATATATATATATATATTGTGAATAACAGATAGTGAATATATAAATGTACAAATTTATAATTTAATTTATTAAAAAATCAAAAAATTGTCCAAAAAATAAAATCCAATACTGTGTCCACTCCGTGTCAGGGCAGGGCTGTGGAACGGACAGGTAGGCCTAGTGGCAGGGTAACGCACTGACTGACGACAACCACCACCAACAGACCGAAGTCCCTCAGGGCGCGGAGTCTAAGTCCCAGGCTGCCCTTCACCAGGGCCCCTGATGGTGGGGATGGACTAGACGCAACAGGGAACCAGGTCGCGGCCCCCCCGAGACACCCCGGCTGCGGTAATGGCCGCCGCCAATGGCGTGTAGCTGGTAGGAAATGACAATAGCGTAGTCAGGCAGGCCGGGTCGACAACAACGGGACAAAACGGTACAGAACAGTAGACAAGAATCACAGGTCACGGGCCGGGTTCAGCAACGGAAGGTCAGATCAAAGGAAAACACAGAGAAGGGTCTAGTCACAAGCCGAGTTAGATACCAGAAGAGTCACGAGCGTATACACAGAGCTGTAGCAACACAAAGACACAAGTGCAAAGAGCATGTGCGGATCACAGGCTTATATGTACTCAGCCACACCCCTCTGGAGGATGGACCTCAGAGACCTGAAGGCATAAAAGACTCCCACCATGCTCTGCAGAAACCCAAGATGGACGCCAGTACATGAAGCCGCACAGTCTCTGGAAAAGGTAGGACCTTGACACTCCGTGATAATATTCTGAACAATTGGGTACACCTTTCTTAAATATGCGCTCACCTTAATTTTAGCCTAACTAAGGATTAGGCTTAAACAGCTTTTTGTCCTCAATTGGTCAGATGAGGTAATTTCCAGTGATGGTATACTTCCAGGAATAATGGTTTACAAGATGTAATACTTCAATTTTCCCTCTGGGGGTCTCTCAGGCTTCCTGATCCCTGTATTTGATCAGGATGGATGGATTTCTCCCTCTGTCCTCCAAGGGTCTTATATTTCCTCTGCCTCCTCTCTTATTTCTCCATAGGGATTAATGAAAGAAAAAATAATATAGTGCCTTATCCTTTAAAACACTATATTTGTAAAGCCACTAATATCTCACTCACATTTATAACAATATAAAACTGCTTTTACATATCTCCTCTGTGTGTACTCTTCCTGTACTCGCCGTATATTCTCCCGAATGCGTCGTGATGTCAGAGCCCCTCCCCTATGTGTTACGCCACCGGGTCACGTGGCTTCATCAGGGGGAAAGTTTGAATTTGGGATGGCGGCGATAAATTGTTGTGCATATAAATTGCTTTGATCCACAATCAATGCATACAGATCGTCTGTGAAAAACAGCTCCAAAAAATCAAGGGGAGTAGTTAAATTTGCTTTTTCCACCTGAATTCCGGGTTGGGCAGTGAATGGGAGAACGGGAGTTGCAGAATTTGTGGGCAGCCAATCGGGATTTGCAGGCACATCCAGAAGGATACTAGGGGCTCTACGGGCCTGTGTGTGAATTCTTGTTGGTTGCGGGACACTACTTGTGCTCGCCACCGCACCAGATTGTACTGCACTTATGGGACTCGCCACGTCACCAAGTGATACTGCAGTGCTGGTATGTGAAAGACCAGGATGTACTAAGCCGCTGGTGCTCGCCAGTACCCAAAGGGGTAGCGCGGCACTAGTACTGGCATTCTGCTGCAAATTTACCGGCAAGTGCTAGGAGAGATCAGGCCTGATTCTGTGAACACTGCAGTTTTTTGTGTGCAATGTATCAACTGACAGTGACCTACTGACACTGCACTTGCTGGGGGGAGAAGGGGGGGTAAGCGTAGGGGCTAAACGCAGGTGCTGGCAGGCACCGGGGCTGATCCCGCTAACGCTTTGTTTTTTGGGGACACCATACTAATGTGAACAATGGTATAGTGGTGATCTGATCAAAGACATTGATCTGTTCTAGCAATTTACTAGCAATGGAGGTTTATTGTGTATGAACTTGTTCTTGGAAATCAAGGGTTAAATGTGATTACTGTTGTACAGATGGGCAATCTGACGCTATCTGGGAGGGGCATGAAAACCACAAGAGCGTGAATCACATATATATATATATTTATATATATATATATATATATATATGTGATTTTAAGCACCCGTGCCACCCTGTAGCAGTACTTCTGCTATAGGGCAGTCAGAAAGCAGTTCAAGAAGCGGTTTGCGTTACGGCGCTGCGTTACTTTAATTGATAATTGTGTGGTCATGTAACGCTGCACCCAAATTAAATTTATGTCCTTTTTTTTCCACGAATTGAGCTTTTTTTCAGTGGTATTTGATATCCTATGCATGTTTTTATTTTTTGCGCTATAAGAAAAAAAAAAAAGACTGAGAATTTTGAAAAAAACAAAACAATATTTTTTGGACTTTTTGCTATTAAACATGTCCAGTAAAAAAAATATTAACATCAAATTTAGTCATAAATTTAGGCCAAAATGTATTCTGCGACGTCTTTGCTAAAAAAAAAAAATCCCAACATGTGCAAATTAATTGGTTTACTTGAAAGTTTATAGTGTTTACAAATGGCGGTATAGATACTGGAATTTGTTTTTTTTTTTATACTAATAATGACGGCGATCAGCGACTTATGGTGATGATCAGGGACTTATAGCGGCGATCAGTGACTTATAGAGGGACTGCGGTGGGCATTTTGACACTGGGGGGAATTGGATTGGTGTCACTGACATCCCCAGTGACACCAATACAATGATCAGTGCTAAAAAAAAAAGCACTGAGACTGTACTAATGGAACTGGGCAGGAAGCGGTTAAAAATGAGGGGCAACCAAAGGGTTACCTTTGTGATGGGAGTGTTTTACTAGGGAGCGGGAGGTGTGTGCTTCACTGTAAACACACTGCTCTGGATGGCTCTGCTCAGCTATCCAGAGCAGTGTGCCCAAACTGACAGGGAGGAGGGCTGTTGGTAAACAATGCAGCCCTTCTCCCTGTTGGTGATCGATGGTAATCACCGGCCTTGACCCGGTGATTGACACCCGGGACCGCGATCAGAGGCATAGGTAGGGCGCGTGTACAGCTCACGTGCGCCCCCTACCCGGAAATGCAGAATCACGTATATATACACATGATCCTGTGCACAAGGGCCACCCTGTAGCAGTAAATGCACTGTGGGCGATCCTTAAGCGGTTAACGCTCAGCAGAAATGCATCTGCTGAGTAAATGAGGCGCCAGCTCCAATGAGAAAAAAAGAAAAAACTTTATTCCTTCAGGTTCCCTTGCTCATGGAAGCACTGAGGTGCTCAGTACTAGCGCCTGCTGAGCAGCCAAATCAAGCTCTGGTGTCCTCTCCGTTAGGCAGCCATTTTGTCAATCTCCAAACTTGCTACATTTGCAAAACACAGGTTCAGCTGTCATTATTTTCAGTGGCACCTAAAACGGTTTTGCTGTGATTGTCGCTTGATTTTCTGTGCATTCAATCGCAGCAAATAACATTGCATGAAGCTTGTCGCTCAAAAAGGTTCAGGAGTTCTTTTGGACGACAAGATTCATGCAATGCAATGTGCAGCGATTGTCATGCGATTTACTGCGCGGCAATTCACTGCGCGTGAGCTTCTTTTGGGTGACTAGCTTCACACAATACGATTTGCCACGAGACAATCACTGCAAAACCGCACCATGTTTTAGGTGCCATTGGGTGTTTTGGGATCGCTACAGAATGCAGGTTCAGGTGCCACTATTTTCAGTTGTGAATGGAGCCAACCTGGTTCTCAAACATGTGATTCTGGATGTGTTTTCAAGCTCAAACTGATAAGTGTTCACATAGGATTGCTATTGACAGGAGGTTTTGCATTTAAGTCAATGGGAGGTGTTTTTGCATTGAAGTCGATGGGAGGCACGTTTGCATTGAAGTCAATGAGAGGCAGTTGTGAAGAGATCATCGTCAGAATCGCACCTGTACTGAAATCACACAGAAACCGGAATGACATTGCAATTTCAGTACACATATGTTTGAACCCAGGCTAAAGAGGCTGCTTGCGTGCAATAGGGCTAAATGTTAAAAAACCCAACCTGCCCAATGCCTGGAACCACATGTCTCAGGCATCGGGCAATATAAATTGTGCATCCCTGAGGTCACAGGATACCTAGACATCCTTCTGCTGAATGATTTCTAGACTATGATCCCATGTTCCAACATCAAAAATACCATCCAGTTCCTTCAAATTTTGGATTGCTGGTCAACTTTGAGATGTCTACCTTCCAGAGTTCCCATCACCTGGAATATTTGGTGCTGATCTTGGAATGGACATGGCCAAGGCAAAAATTTTCCTTTCCTTCTCTAAAGTCCAACTGTTGGACTCTCAGGTAAATTAGGCATCCCTCAGCATGTGGATTCTGGACTTCATAATGGCCTCTTTTGAGGAGGCCCCCTTTACTCAGTACCACTCAAACTCTTCGCAACTCAGCATTGTAATAATGTGGGACAAGCAGAGCTTCTCTGGATCACTACTACTGCTGTTCAGTCAGGTGAAAATCTCCCTGGCATCATTCATTTCCATTTCTGCCCTAGAATCCAGGAATTTCTTCCTTCTCCCTCATCCCTGAAGGAGAGACACAAGCCTGATAAGTTGGGGTGGTGTTTACAATTTCCTGACTGTCAGGGAACCTAGTCCCCACAGAAGTCATCTACTTTATGGATCTCAGAACTATAAGACTTATTCTCTTACATTGGACCCCTCACCTATACAATTACCCAGTTGGGTTGAAGTCTCCCAATGACATGGCTCTGGCCTACATAAACCATCAAAGGGATACTAGAAGTTGGGAAGCCATGAAAGAAGCAAGCCTGATACTCTCCTGGGTGGAGAATCATATTCCACCTCACTCTGCTATCTACATACCGGGAGTGGAATTGACAAGCGAGCTTCCTTAGTCACCAATGCCTGGTCTCAGGAAAGTGGTCCCTTTACCCTAAGATCCTCCTGATGCTTGTCAGAATTTTGGAACACTAGATGTGGATTTCGTGGTCTCTGGATTTAACAAAAAAAGCTAGATAGGTGTGAGGCCAGATCCAGGGATCCCCTAGCTTTTGTGATTTCTTGGTCCCTGTTCAAACTTGTTTATGTGTAGCGCCCCTCTAGTTAGCCAGGGGGAGCTAGCTAGGTTTTTTAGTTAGAGGCTGGATAGCAGCCTGGTATGAGTCAGCCTGGGATGGGTCAGTCAGGTACCTTTAGGTCAGGGCTGAGGGCTCTGCAGGTCAGTCCAAGGATACCTTCCCCCGCTCTAGAAGCTTGAAAAATTTCTAGAAGGCAGTGGGTGAGGTTGAGGAGGGGGTGATGTGCATACTCAGGGGACTCTGACCAATCCTCAGGCAAGAGGCTTGGCCTGGGGTCAGGACAGCTCTTAAGTATGGTAGAGCCTGATCAGGAAGTGGTAATGTCAGGTGGAAGATGCTGTGAGAAGGCTGGAGTGTGGAGCCTGAGAGGGGGCCCAGGGAGTGGGGCTTAACTGCAGGCAGGAGCTGGGAAGGAGGATATCTCAGCCTCAACCATCCCCTGAGAGTTGACAGCCTGGGAAGCAGGGAAGGAGCCAGCCCAGTGTAAGGCCTGAAGGCAGCCATCAACCCATAAGCTTACAAGAGAGGACTGAGTAATTGTGCACCCCCTGTGCCAGATAAGGGGAGAGGGGGTAGTCAGGTGGCAAACCCCACTAGCTCCTCATCTGATGCTGCTTTGCTAAAGTGGCAGCTTCTGGGTCCCCTTGCTAAGGAATTCCCTCAGGCATCAAGGTGAAGAGGAGGAATCATCCTGGGGTCTGTGGAGGTACACCAGAAGGGCTGGAGAGCTCTTCAGAGGAGAGACTTTCATTCTCTTTATCCACATCTGTTCATAGTTGCTAAGGAATTTGTCCTTAAGTTTTTACAGTTCCTTGGGCATTCCATACACCCCTCAACCTCATCCAAGTTCAATACCCCTTAATAAAACTCAAAAAACAAGCTCAAGGACTGTTTACTGGCTCCAGTGTGCAAGTGTGGAAGAAAATGTGTGTTTCCTGGCTGTTCAGGACTATAGGGGGACCTTAGCGACTCCTAAAGGGGGTAGTGCTACATGTGGGTCTCATAATTCCAGGATGTCACTATAGCAACCTGCACGGCTGTTGCACCTAGCAACCAGCAACCAAGATGCCAGGAAAGTGTTGTTTGCTGCTGAAAGTGTCACAGAGCCAAGCAGGAAAGTGGAATTGTGCTGTTCTGCTGGGATTGTGGCTGTTGCTGTGATTAAAATGGTGTTACTGATACTGTCGCCCATGGCTGGTGTGAAAGACTGTCCATTTTTCATCTGCTAATATCAATGAAATGTTCTGCCTACCATTGTCCTAAGCAACCAGAGCGGCTCATCAGTGTGTGTGAGTTTTTTTGCTGCTCTACAGGTGGCTACTACAAAAGACTACTCATTTTGTGTCTGCTTACTACAGCAAACTTTGTCACTACTACTACTGTGCTCATCGTTACTCATAGCAACCACAGAGAGCTACGATACTCCTTTAGATTACAAATGCTCTGTTGCCCACAAGCAGCTGAAGCCTATGTTCTGCTGCTACTAAAACCTGCAAAATACAGTGCTTGACACATGTTTTTGCTTCTGCCTTGAGAAACTGGAACAACCTGCCACCTAGTGGATTACAAATATCCAGTTGCCCCAAAGTGGCTGAAATTATTGACTCTATCTGCTCAACAGTGTCTAGCGGGGGTGTGATCCATACCTCTGTGTTGCTACTACTACCATGAACACCCAGTCACCCAACCATGGCTGGAGCCAAGTGTTCTACACTTGTCAGTGAACTGCATCTTTGTTGCTGCCCAGATTCAGTGTCTCAAAAGCCTGCAAACCAGTCGGCACACTCCCACTTGGAGAGGCAAGGGTTTACACAGGTTCGGGAAAAATCCTGCAGACAGGAGCTAGGAGAGAGGATCTCTCAGCCTCAACCGTCCCATGAGAGAGGACAGCCGGGGATGCACGGAAAGCAGCCACAAGCATACAGGAGAGGACTGAGTGAGTAATCGTGCACTCCCTGTGCCAGATGAGGGGAGAAGACAGTCAGATGGCAAACTCCTCCTAGGCAGCTGGGTGAAAAGGAGAATTCATCCTGGGGTCTGTGGAGGTACACCAGAAGGGCAGGAGAGCTCTTCAGAGGAGAGTCTTTCATTCTCTTTATCCATATCTGTTCATAGTTGCTAAGAAGTTTGTGTCAGGGCTCCCAGGTGTGACCAGAGGTGTGTGACTGATGCAGGGAAACGCAGACTTCAGATATGTGATAAACAATACAATTTATTAACACTAACCATACAAACATAAACGCAGTGCAATACTAAAACATAACACAGTGCAAACAAACCAAACCAACCACCCACAGATAACAGTACATACAAGCAAGCGTCGTCAGGCAGGCCGGGTCAATATCAATTGGGCAGGTAGGTACAGGGGGAGCAAGCAGAGAATGGTCGGGGTCACAGGCCAGGTTCAGCAGGTAGCAAGCAGCGTAGTACAGAGGGTCAGGCAGAGGGATGGTCAGGGTCACAAGCCAGAGATCAAAACAGGTAACAAGCAGCGTAGTACAGAGGGTCAGGCAGAGGGACAGAAACAGGATGCAGGACAGATACAGGGCCCAGGACAAACACAACACCAAGGCCGAGTCTGTGGGTCTGGCCATCCCTTAAATACCCCAGCATCATCAGTTCCAGGTGTTAGCTGGCTGAAAGGTTGAGTCTCTGATTGCTGGGAGCACCCGCTGGCCAGCCCTGGTACTGCAGATCAAAAGGCAGGTGAGTCCCACCATTGCTGGCCAGTCCATTCCTAACAGTTTGTCATCAAGTTTCTACAGTTCCTTGGGAATTCAATACACTCTTCAACCCCAACCAAGTACAATACCCCTTAATAAAACTATAAAAACAAGCTCAAGGACTGTTTACTGTCTCCAGTGTGCAAGTGTGGAAGATAATGCGTGTTGCCTAGCTGACTGTGCAGGACTATAGGGGACCCAAAAAAAACAGCGACTCCTAAGGGGGTAGTGCTATATATGTATCCCCTCCAGTTCTCCCTCAACTGCGTCACAATATAAAGAAAGAATGGATTTTGGTAATCCTCATCAATCCAAATTGACTCAAGAGTTCTTCGTACACAGACATAGGGTTTTCTTTACTAAAACTAGAGAGTACAAAATCAGGTGCACTTTTGCATAGAAACCAATCAACTTCCAGGTTTTATTGCCAAAGCTTAATTGAACATGCTGAGGTTAGAAGCTGAACTATGCACAGGTGCACTCGATTCTGAGTGTACCAGTTTTAGTAAATCTCTCTTACAGAGTCTTGACCTTTTCCAAACAGTCCAGATCTTCAGTTTTTTAGGGCCATCTGTTCCACCCTGCTTCTCAGTCGCTAGCTTTAACTGCATGGCTGTTGAAACTAAGGTCCTAAAGGAATTGCTGGCTGTCATTCCCACCTTGCTAAAGGAGAGAAAATCTAACTCTCATAGGATCTACCATCGCACCTGGAGGGCCTACTTTGGTTGGTGTAAAAGCAGGCATCTCAACACCCAGGAATATTCTATTCCTTGAATCCTGGCCTTCCTCCAGGCTGGCCTAAAGCTTATCCATTCTAGTTAAGTGTTCTTGCATAGCAAGGAACACTTATTGTTATCTCACATATATATTCTTATTCTTATTCCGTTTCTTATTATAGCCATATTTGCCACGCTAACTCCTCCCACAGTTTTTACACTACAAATACAAGTAATATATCAAAACGTGCGGATTGTTCCCGATCGGATTGCTATTACTTTGTGGAACGTTTCGCCGAATCGTTCAAGAAATATCGCGGTTTTTGCGGCAAAATTTTTCCCATAGGAATGCATTGAGCAGCACAGCACAGCTAGAGTGTGCAAAGGAAAAATCAGAAAAATCAGAACATGATTTGTAAACTGCCATCACTCTTCCATTTTCAAGCCCACCTACACATATCTTATATCAAAACATTCAGCTAACCCTGCTGTCACTAAAAATGTTCACGGCTAGGACACATTCCTGATAGTTTTCAGAATATGACCATTTGTTTGGACCTCATCCCTCCATTGACTTTCATTGAAACTCCACTTTAGACACAAGAAATTTTAAGGGACGTTTTTAAACTGCGACTGTGCCTTCATTTGTTATCTTTCAGAGACATACTATACATCAAACTGTAGGTCTTTTTCTTGTGATTATCACAATATAAGCTTTTCACGGTAGCATTTATACTTTTAAAACTACAAGCGTTTGAAGATGGCAATCGCCAGTGAATTTGGCAAGTTTAAATAGCCTGTTTAGAGCAGAGCCTGTCACACACCTGTGACTGACTGAGGTAACAGGTGCAAGCAAAGGTCACTCAGGGGGCAGCTGAGTCACATTAGAGTGAGAAAGCTACAGTGTGAAAGGAAAAATCAGAACATGATTTGTAAACTGCCATCACTCTGCCATTTTCAAGCCCACCCTACACATATCTTATATCAAAACGTTCAGCTAACCCTGCTGTCACTAAAAATGTTCACGGCTAGGACATACTCCTGATAGTTTTCACAATATGACCATTTGTTTGCAAATAACCCCTCCCATTGACTTTCATTGAAAATCCACTCAGAGCCACCTGAAATGTTAAGGGACGTTTTTAAACTGCGACTGTGCCTTCATTTTTAATATTGCAGAGACATACTATACATCAAAATTTAGGTCTGTTTCTTGTGATTGTCACATTATAAACCTTTTCACGGTAGCATTTATACTTTTAAAACTACAAGCGTTTTTTGAAGATGGCAATCGCCAGTGATGTCGGCAAGTTTGAGCACTGTGTTTATAACCATGACTCTGCCCTTGGTGTGGAGGGAGTTGCCATAGGAACCCAGCTGTGTGAGCAGGAAGCAGAGAGAAAAAAGCTACTCCACCCACACCAGTGCGTGGAGGCCAGAACACCACACAATTTCCACAGAAATTGTGAAGACGCCAGTGAAGTGAGCAATTTTAAGCAGTTTGTTTTTACCACTCTTCTCTGCCATATTTGAAATCTAATTCTTATTCCGTTTCTTATTATAGCCATATTTGCCACGCTAACTCCTCCCACAGTTTTTACACTACAAATACAAGTAATATATCAAAACGTG
>CATNWA010005507.1:0-12542 GCA_951230385.1 Staurois parvus | reverse complement strand
GATTTTCCCTGCAGCCCTCCAGAGTTACCAGGCCTCTTGGCTGCTTTGATTGATGCTCTCCTTTCAGTTTAGGTGGGACAGCCATGTTTGGTAGGTTTGCAGTTGTCCCAAATACTCTTTCCATTTTCGGAATGATGGATTGAACACTGCTCCATGAGATGTTATTCACAAAGCTTGGAGTTTTTTTTTTATAACCTAACTCCCTGCCTGTTAAACTTTCTCCACTACTTTTATTCCCTGACATGCCTGCTGTGTTCCTTAGCCTTCATGATTTCTGTTTGTTCACTAATGTTCTCTAACAAACTTGAGGGCTTCACAGAGGCCCAAAAAGCTGTATTTATACTGAGATTAAATTACACACAGGCAGACGATTTACTAATTATGGTGATTTCTGAGGCAATTTTTTCCAACTAGATTTTTAGTTAGGGGTATCAGAGTAATAGAGGGGCTGCTGAATACAAATGCACGCGCACAACATTTCAGATATTTATTTGCAAAACATTTTGAAAAGCCATTTATCATTTTCCTTCCACTGCACAATTATGTTGCACTTTGTGTTGGTCATATCACATAAAATCCCAATAAAATTACATTTATGTTTTTTGGTTGTAACATGACAAAATGTAGAACATTTCAAGGGGTATCAATATTTTTTCAAAGCACCATATGTGCATAGGTACATTTGGTCCAAGCTGGACCATGTAACTGTATGTAAAAATAATCCAATACCAATATTCTTCTTCGGTAAAGTTAAATCTATGAACTCAACCAATTAAAACTAATAAAGATTAACTGTGTCAATGTAATTTTCAGAATTCGTTTGTCAGATTTGTATTTTACTGTAAAATACTACCTGGTGATCATGCCATGCTAGTCCTTGTTCAAAACACTCCCTGTTACAGGGTGGCAACACTCTGTCCCTTTCTACTTTTTGGCTTGTCTGTGTTTAGTCACTCATTACACCATGAACTTCTAGTGGAGGGACTGGTTAAAGCCCTCATTCAGCTGGCCAAATTGACTATGGTGCTGCAAGTATCTTGCGGAAAGTAAAGTTGTGGTGGGGGTCAAAGTGTGTGCAGACATCCATGGCCAGAAAGCCTGTGCAATGTAATGACAGGAGAATACAGTGATTGTAGCTGTCTGCCAGTGTACAGAAGTAATCATTACAGGGAGCAGTTATCTCTGCCGTGGACACGTTTGATCATCTCAGGATACAAGCTGTTTGCATTCATGGGCCATCATCTGTCTCTAACTATAGGAATAACCTAAAAATACAAAGCAATATGTAAATATATACAATATACAAAGCAATATATAAATTGTTGACGCCATATAAATACCTGTAAATAAACAATGTGGTGTGTTAGACGGCCCATTCAAAATTAATTGGCTGGCACAGCACCCTTAAAAGAGAAGTAAGGACATACACTTACTTTTGAACATCTGTGACCCTGAGTCGGCTGATAGTGGGCTTTTGCCCACTATTAGCTGATGATAGGCAGAGCCACTCCAGTCTCTGGAAGGATCCCTACATATTGTCAGGATCCACCCAGCTGACTAATTGAAAGTCGGCTCTGTCTTTCAGTGCAAAGCTGAGAGCCTAAGCTGCTGTACCCTCCTCCTCCACTGCACGGCGCTTCTGTGAGCACTGGAGGAACAGAGCGGAGGAGTGGTTACTGACAGACTCACCGCTCATGAGCAGAGCGGGAACTGAGCCCGTATCAGTGGTCAAGTGATTGCTCAGTTCTCTGGCTTAACGAGCTGACATGGGAGAGCTGCAGCATCACACCAGTATTGCAGCATAGGGATTGGAAAGCAACAACATGAGCGGGACCTTGTATTTTTATGCTTTTACAGACCTGAAGCTTCCTCTTTGAAATAAGAGAAACTGAAGGAAAATTAAATGAAAATATACTGAAAATAATCTAAAAAATGCACACACAAACGTGTATTAAAAATGGCTTTTGCAATAAGTCTTCAGGATGTCACTAGTTCTAAACAGGAACATTCGTGTTATCTACCCTTCCTATTTAAACAACCTTTAATAAGTACTAAAACCCGTACAATGCAGAACTGCTTGTTGCCTTCGACTACAAACTAAATGCCATCATTATTACATTTTATTACCCATATTGTGCATTCTTATTTGGAAATTTGATTTGATTTCCTGTCCCGATGACTGGTCCATTGAAAAGAGAAAGTCTGTGGTAAAGTGTATTGTAACAGCAAAACTTTTTTTTTCCCTTTACCTCTGCGTGAATATAAGGTGTCACTTGAGACAGACAGTGCCAGATTACCGTAATAGGCAGAGCAGGCTCAGGCCTATGGGCCCCATGTCATTTAAGGGCCCCGCGACAATGGGTCCAAATGATTTTATCTTGAAAGAAAATTACAATTAAGTTTTTTAAATTGTTTACAAAAGATAGAAAAAATGAGTGATCAGCTCTCAAAGAAACAAAAACTTTACACTGAAGACAGTATAGAGATAATACTGTATTAGTGTACCGTACCAATAGCAGCCTAAAGTACATAAACCATAGACAATCAGGTTGATATTACACTTTGTCTCTTAAAAGCTCATCTTCTTTCAGCTGTCAATTTGTAAATGCGTTTGGTACAACCTGTGTACATGTAATGTATAGTAATGATGGTCTCCTCCATCTAGTGGGCAACGTGCATGTGGGTGGGGTCAACTCGCCCTACACATGAGGACTCCTACATGAAGACGGGGGCAGGGCCCAAAAATACCTGGGAAAGGTTAGAAGCACATTAACCCTTGCCCCACATGGGGCAGCTTGGACTCACTACATAACAACCCACAGTATGGTTAACCAACTTCAAGTCCGGACACTTTCATCCCTTCCTGTCCAGGCCAATTTTCAGCTTTCAGTGCTATCACACTTTGAGTGTGACAATTGCGCGGGTCATGCGATACTTGTACCCATATGAATTTTTTATAATTTTTTTTGAGACAGAATATAAAACTTTATTTTGGTGGTAGTATTTATTCACCACTGGGATTTTTTTCTTTTTTGGGATTATATAAATTAAAAAGTCTAAAAATTTTGATAAAGTGTTTCTCTTATATAAAATTTTGCAAATAGTTAATCTTTCTTCATAAATCTTGGCCAAAATTTATTTAGCTATTCTTTTGTAGTAAATCAAAAAAATCAATCAATCATTTCTCCTTTTCTCTGGCTGCATTCTTGCAGCCATTGAGAAATACTATGAGAGCGTGTGATTGGTCACAGCTTGTCACATGGTACAAGGCTGTTGTAAATAGCCTTGTACCATGTGACCTCTGTGATCATTCACAGATTTAACGCATAGTAAGCAATGATGTCAAGAAGTGACAGCTTGCTTATTACTATTCATGTGATCACTGATTGGTTAATCAGTGATCATAGGATCTGGACCTCACACAGAGGTCCCGTACAGCAATCGGTGCTCTGCTGCGTCCTCCGGACACAGCGGGCACCGGATCGCGGGGTGGCGCGTACTCCCATGGCAACCCACTTCGGCAATGCTCCCGTCTGGCAGTTTATGTACATGGGCTGGGCGGGAAGTGGTTAATGCACAGGGCTTAAAGTATTCATGCACACCCCACAACTCTAATCAGTGCACCAGATTGTATGGAAGATTTGTATCTGCCAGTGTGTGGTCGACACCAGCTGGATTGCAGTGGAGTCTCCATCTGGTGGTGGCCAAAAGGTAGTGCGGGCTGTGGAAGTGTATCACGGCTGATCTTATATACGGTTTTATATATTCAAAGTTAAGTCCCCTTTATTCCTTCATACCCCCTGTCACGGCCGCACGTGCTTGCCTCGGTTAGCTAGTCGCTGTGGGCGTGGCATGTGGGCAGATCCGTGACACTCCTCTATCTCACATCCAGTAATGGAATGGGTATGTCCCGCTGTGCATCTAGTGCTGCCTCTATGCGTGCACTCACTTAAACTCGTCTTCTTCCATACTTGTGCACAGGCTGAGGACATCTGTAGCACTGATCTGCTCCTATTGCTAAGGGAGATGGACTTGCTCATGGAGAGCAACAACTTCTCCTACAAGAGGCTATTCCACTTGCCATATGTACTTGCTTCATGACAGACTGCTTGAGAAACCTCTGTTACTCTCAGTAACCACTTGCTTATTGTCAGGGATCCCCTCGATTCCCCGCCGCGTTGGTCCCGGCGCAGGCGCAGTATGCCGCCCGGCGCAGGGACTCGAGCACTGGGTCCGGGCCGGCCGCGGCGTTCGAGTTCGCGCATGCGCAGTAGAAGCCGCGGCCGCCCGCTGGGCACCAATGGCAGCGCAGGGCGGGATATTTAAAAACGACCCTGAGCTGTCATTCAGTGCCTTCTGGTCTTTCCTGCATCCTGTATCCTGTGAACCTGTACCCTGTAAGTTATTGACCCGGATTATACCTGACCTTGCTGTTTTCTCCTATTCTGACCCTTGCTTTGCCTGACCTCTCTCCTGAATGCCCCTATTGGATTTGACCTGCTGTTGCTGACCTGGCGTGTGACCCGACCATTCTATGCCCGCTGCCTTGTACCTTGCCGCCCTCTCTGTTACCGACCCGGCCCGTTCTGACCTTGCTCATCCATCCAGCCATCCCGTGCAGTGGGGTCTTCTGACCTCCTCACATCAGACTCTTCCCCCGTGGGAGCCCCTTGCGCATACTACTACCACTGACGGGCGCACCCAGTAGCCACGACCTGGTCTCAGGGAGCTCCAAGTCCATCCCCACCATCAGGGGCCCTGGTGAACAAGCACCCTGGGACTTAGACTCCGTGCGCTGGGGACGCCTATTCAGTGGAGTGCTAGTAGTACCGCCGGGCGGTCCCTTACAGTACCAGAAGGCCATGACTGAGTCTAGAGGAGGTCCCTCACCGCTGCAGGAGATCTGCAGGCACCTGTCCAATTTGACACAGACCGTATCGGCCTGCAGGATAGATGTCAGCGGATTGAAACTCAATTCCAGGCCTGCACTATATCCGCTCCCGCCCCACAGCCGCGGTCCCCACATCTCCAGCTGTAGCAGCCCCTGTGCTGGTGTCTGGGGGGCATCCGCACCACTCCGGCGGCCGACCCCGAGTACCCTTACCGGAACGTTTCCACGGGGACCGCACACCAAGTTTTAGATCATTCCGCGAGTCCTGCCTCTATTTTGAGCTACAACCCCGAACCTTCGTGACTGAATCCGTGAAGGTGGGGTTCGTCATCTCCCTCCTGCAGGGTGAACCCCAAGACTGGGCCCATCGATTACGGGGAAAAAAAAAAAACGACCCTCACCTCAGTTCGGTTGACAGTTTTTTTGATGCTATGGCCATCCTTTATGATGACCCACAGCGGGCAGCTTCTGCTGAAGCTACTCTGTACACGCTCCGGCAAGGCCGCCGAGCGGCGGAGGAGTACGCAGCTGAATTTAGGCGATGGATGGGGGATACTCGCTGGAACGAGTTCGCACTCCTGCATCAGTTCCGTATTGGCCTATCAGATGGCCTGAAAGACGAGCTCGCCCGGGTGGAGGTACCTGAGACTTTAGAGGACTTAATAGCACTGACCATTAAAATTGACCGTAGACTGCGGGAACGCAGGTTTGAGAGGTCCGGCCAGGGTCATGGAAATCCCTGGGGATCATTTCAGGGTCCCAGTCAAACACCTAGGCCAGTCGTGCAAAACCGGCCACCTGGAGATAACCCCGAACCCATGCAGCTCGGCCTGGCACGGCCTAAACTATCCCCAGAGGAACATTCTGCGCAGACGATCCCAGAACCTGTGCCTCTATTGTGGCGAAGCTGGTCATATGGCGCGTTCCTGCCCGCAGAAACTGAGTAAGTGCACCTCTTCTTCCTTATCCATTGGCAATGTTGGTCCATCCCAATACTTAGTGGTACCCCTTTCCTTTCAGCTTCCAGAAAGGACCGTGGAAGTATCGGCCATAATTGACTCTGGGGCATGCAGCTGCTTCGTGGATATTAATTTTGCTCACCAGCAGGGTATTCCCCTTCAATTGAAACAGAAGGGGTTCAATATTTATTTGGCCGACGGTTCCCGAATAAAATCGGGGGGTAGTGAACCAGGAAACCCCCTCCATCACCACTGTCATTGCCGGCCAGCACCAGGAATTCCTCCGCCTGGATGCTATAGCTTCACCCTCTTTCCCCAGTCATTCTGGGGCTCCATGGTTACGGGCCCATAACCCCAGATTGACTGGGAGACCGGAGTAATCACGTTCCCTTCCCCATACTGTCGGATATACTGCCGCACTTCGGGCCCGGGGGCCCCCCAAATCCTCCTGTGCTCTGAGGGGGAGCTGAATTAAAACAAGTAATCCCTGCGGTCTACCATGGGTTTTTAGATGTGTTCAGCAAACGGGGAGCTGATACTCTACCCCCCCCACCGCCCTTATGACTGCCCCGTTGACCTGTTACCCGGCTCAGAAATTCCTTTTGGGCGAATCTTCCCCCTTTCAGAGCCCGAATTGGGGGCCCTAAAGGAATATATCGAGGACAGCCTCCAGAAGGGGTTCATCCGCCACTCCACCTCACCGGCGGGGGCGGGAATCTTCTTTGTTGAAAAGAAGGACAAAACCTTAAGGCCATGTATCGATTAACAGGGAATTGAACAGGGTCACGATAAAAAACCGTTACCCACTACCATTAGTACCGAGCTGTTCCAAAGTTTAAAGTCAGCAGTGGTTTTTACCAAGCTGGATCTGAGGGGGGCGTACAACTTGATTCGCATAAGGGAGGGGACGAGTGGAAGACGGCCTTCCGCACCCGCTTCGGTCATTTTGAATATCTGGTCATGCCGTTCGGGTTGTGCAATGCTCCGGCCACTTTTCAACACTTTGTGAATGATATTTTTAGGGACTTTCTGGATGTCTTCGTGATCGTTTATTTAGACGACATTCTGATTTTCTCCCCGTCTTTGGGGGGAACACAGAATACATGTAGCAAAAGTATTGGGGCGGTTGCGGCAGCATGGGTTGTACGCCAAGGCAGAAAAATGTTGTTTTGAACAATCCAGCATTGTCTTCTTGGGCCTGATTATCTCCACCGCGGGGGTCGCGATGGATCCCCAGAAGGTCGCTGCAATACTGGATTGGCCTGAACCCACAGATAGGAAAGGCGTCCAACGATTCATCGGCTTTGCAAATTTTTACCGGAAGTTCATCAAGAACTTCTCGGGTCTGGTCTCCCCCATTACTCAGCTAACCAAGCTGGGAACCCGATTCAGATGGACACCAGAAGCGCAGGGAGCTTTCGAAGTCTTAAAGAAGCTGTTCACTTCGGCACCCATTTTGGGTCACCCAGACGCCGCTCTGCCCTATATCTTGGAGGTAGATGCATCGGAGAATGCGGTAGGCTCCATCCTCTCCCAACGAAAAGGCACCAAGGAACTGCTCCACCCTGTAGCGTTCTTCTCACGGAAGCTGACCCAGCGGAGAGGAACTATGATATCGGTGATCGAGAGCTACTAGCGATCAAAACGGCGTTAGAGGAATGGAGGTACCTGCTGGAAGGTGCGGTGCACCCCATCTTAATATTTACTGACCACAAGAACCTAGAGTATCTGAGAACCGCCAAGCGTCTACGCCCGCGACAGGCGAGATGGGCACTATTCTTTTCGAGATTCAACTTCCACATTACGTACCGGCCGGGATCAAAGAACACTAAGCCGGATGCGTTATCACGGATGTACGAAGACGCCAAGGAGACCCCAGTACCTGACACCATCCTGTCCTCAGGTAACTTCTTGGCCCTTCAGTCGGATCTTCGTTCCAGGCTAATGGAGGCATCCACAAACTTCTCTACCCCAGGCGGAGGGCCACTCCGGAACAAGGGGGGACTCCTATGGAGGGAAGACCGAATTGTGGTGCCGGAAGAAACCCGAACCTTGGTCTTGGGGCATTGCCACGACCACCCAATGGCGGGGCACTTTGGCCAGAAAAGACCCTGGAACTTCTCCGACGCTCATTCTGGTGGCCAGACATGGTCTAAGGATTGTAAGGGCTATGTCAGGTCCTGTGTCACCTGCCAGAAGAACAAGCCAGCAAGAAAACAAGGTTTGGGGTCTGCTGCGACCCTTACCTATTCCTGAACGGCCTTGGCAAAAGATCTCACTAGACTTTATAGTCGAGCTTCCGCCATCCCGAGACCACACGGCAATCCTGGTAGTCGTGGACCGCTTGTCCAAGATGGCCCACACTTCATCCCGTTGAAGAAAAACCCCTCGGCGGCCGAGACCGCGCAAGTCTTCATTCGTGAGGTAGTCAGGTTGCATGGGGTCCCTGAAGACATCGTCTCGGACCGAGGGGTCCAGTTCACGTCCAGATTCTGGAGGGCACTGTGCAAAACCCTGGACATCAAATTATCTCTCTCCTCTGCGTTCCACCCTCAAACTAACGGTCAAACGAAAGGACCAATCAGACCTTGGAGCAATACTTAAGATGCTATACCTCGTTTACAAGATGACTGGCTGCCACTTCTTCCTTAGCGGAATTTGCGTATAACAACGCCCGCCACTCAGCAACAGGGCAGTCCCCGTTCTTTGCCAACTATGGCTTTCACCCAGTCTTCCTCCCGGATTTGGTGTCGGAATGCCCAGTACCAGCAACACAAGATGTGGTATCGTTCTTCGCTGCGAACAATAAGAAGCTTCAAGTGGCCATCAGTCTGGGCCCAGGAAGACTACAGGAAGGCATTCAACAGGAAACGGAGAGGAGATCTGGTATTGCGGCCTGGGGAGAAGGTTTGGCTGGCGACGTCCAATCTAAAGATGCTTTGCCCGTCAAAGAAATTGGGACCCAAATTTATAGGCCCCTTCTGCATTAAACGGATGGTTAACGAAGTAGCCTACGAACTCGCCCTCCCTGACACGCTCAAGATCCACCGGTCTTTCATGTGTCCCTGCTGAAGCCAGTGGTCCCAGATGCCTTCCCTGACCGGGAATCTAGACCCCCGGAAGCGGTAACGGTCGAAGGAGAAGAAGAGTTTGAGGTTGAAACAATCCTGAAGTGTCGAAGGAGGGGAGGCCAGACCCAATTCCTTATCAAATGGAAGGGCTATGGTCCTGAGGACAATTCTTGGGAACCAGCCCATAATGTCCATGCACCCAGACTTGTCCGGAGGTTCTTTTGCGATCACCCGTGGTGGAGAGATCGGGTGGGCATCCGGAGGTTGCCCGTAGGGGGGGGGGCAATGTCAGGGATCCCCTCGATTCCCGCCGCGTTGGTCCCGGCGCAGGCGCAGTATGCCGCCCGGCGCAGGGACTCGAGCACTGGGTCCGGGCCGGCCGCGGCGTTCGAGTTCGCGCATGCGCAGTAGAAGCCGCGGCCCGCCCGCTGGGCACCAATGGCAGCGCAGGGCGGGATATTTAAACGACCCTGAGCTGTCATTCAGTGCCTTCTGGTCTTTCCTGTATCCTGTGAACCTGTACCCTGTAAGTTATTGACCCAGATTATACCTGACCTTGCTGTTTTCTCCTATTCTGACCCTTGCTTTGCCTGACCTCTCTCCTGAATGCCCCCTATTGGATTTGACCTGCTGTTGCTGACCTGGCGTGTGACCCGACCATTCTATGCCCGCTGCCTTGTACCTTGCCGCCCTCTCTGTTACCGACCCGGCCCGTCTGACCTTGCTCATCCATCCAGCCATCCCGTGCAGTGGGGTCTTCTGACCTCCTCACATCAGACTCTTCCCCGTGGGAGCCCCTTGCGCATATACTACTACCACTGACGGGCGCACCCAGTAGCCACGACCTGGTCTCAGGGAGCTCCAAGTCCATCCCCACCATCAGGGGCCCTGGTGAACAAGCACCCTGGGACTTAGACTCCGTGCGCTGGGGACGCCTATTCAGTGGAGTGCTAGTAGTACCGCCGGGCGGTCCCTTACACTTATACTCCACACCATGTTAACTCTTAAAGAACTGTCTTCATACCCCAACATGCTTTACTGACCCATGCTGTGGGCTATGTGTGCCGGTTACTTGCATTATACCCCTTTAGTAATTTCAGACCAGGCAAAGGGACAGAGTTTCAAAAAGCTTTACTTGGAATAATCTAAACATTACAGACTGTAACAGTCTTTCCCTAAATGAATCCCTAATTCAGGACTTGTGGCTGCCCAGCATACCAGCACAGAAAGAGAGAGTCCATACTTGGCATAGCCCATGATGGCAGTTCTCCAGCAGCTGGTGTCATCAGGGTGGACTGCAGGTCCCAGCAGTTCTCCTACATGTGGAAGGTTCCTATAGGCATGTGAGGCTCTCTTTGGCAGCTGCAGGAGCTCTATGATGAGGCTGGATATTACAAGCTGTATCTTTTCCCATGCATACTAAGTCTGTCTAGGCAGAGTCTTTCCCCCTTTTATTAACAGCACAGGGGGGAGAGGACACAGCTCAGCAAAAAGTGTGAGAAATCAGGTTAACTGTTTCCCTCCCCGGCTAAGGTAGCAGCTATCTCACTAACCCAGCATTTCAACCTGCTTACACGCAGAGGGCATCCTTCTGTAATTGCCCACTGCACCAATTTCTTCCTGCTGTCCAGGCCCCCCTGTGTTCCCAGGGCCCCCTACAGTAGGACAGGTGGTACCCCCCTATCGGCGGCCCTACTAGCTCTACCCAGTCCATGTACTCATGGCAGCTGTTGCTCAACTCCTTATAAAGGTGGTGATACTTTTCTTCAGTGTTTTCATTTTGGTATTTAAAGTCCCAGAGTGCCTCTGCAGGCATGAGAAGCGGGTAATCTGAGCGTATGGAGGCACAGCCCCAGGGGGGGAGGAAGGTGTCCAAAGTTACAGTGACTACAATTCTGATATTGGTATTCTGATGTTGGTGCCTCCTACAGCCTCCCTTATCCTTGCTGGCATGTTTTTAGGCAAAATGGAAGATGACGAAGACTGAGTAGCTGCTATCAGAAAACTGGTCTCTTCAAGTTCTGGCAGATGGCTCCTCAACAGGCCCCTGGGGCAATTCTGAAGTTGGTAAGTCTTTTCGTGATGAGCTGCCTTCCCTTGTAATGTGTGGCACGGAGTCAAGTGCCTCATCAGCAATAGCAGTCGGCACTTTGTGTGTGTACTATAAAGGTAATTGTTGGAGTTTTTTATAGGCCACTCAGTGTTAAAGAGGAGGTGGAGACTCAGCTCCTTGCACAGATCGAAAGGGCTGCAAGAGCTATGGTGACTGTGATAATAATAGAGGATTTTAACTACCAGAAATGAACTGGAGTAATGGCACTGCAGGTTAAAGGGCACAAATGTATAAACTTACTACAGGACAATTTTATGGCGCAGTTCATAGAGGCCCCAAACTAGGAATGATGCTCTGCTGGACCTGGTTATCTCAAACCATGCAGAGCTTATTACTAATGTCCATGTAAAGAACATCTGGGTAGCAGTGACCATAACATGATTTCATTTATTTTTAGCTGTAACAAACAAGCACATGCACGAAAAATAAAAACACTCAACTTTAAGAGAGCTAATTTTTCAAAGCTGAGAGCTGCTCTCCAAGACCTAGACTGGGAGGGAATGTTGGCATTTATGAAACAACACAGACATGGGAGTTCTTCAAAAAGACTGTATATGAAAACACTGCAAAATTATTACCATGGGCAACAAGTTTAAAAGGCAAAAAATAAAACCTTTGTGGTTTACGGCCAAAGTTAATCACTTCAATCCGGACATCTTTACCCCCTTCCTGTCCAGGCCAATTTTCAGCACTATCACACTTTGAATGACAATTGCGCGGTCATGCAACACTGTACCCATATGAATTTTTTAGCATTTTTTTTAGACAGATAAAGCTTATTTTGGAGCTATTTATTCACCACTGGGATTTTTATTTTTTTTGTGATATAAATGAAAAGGTCCAATAATTTTGAAAAAAAGTGTTTGTCTTATAAAATTTATTCAGTTATCTTTTTAGCAAAAAAAAAAAATAACCCAAATTAGTTTATAACCAAAAATTATAATTTTTTAAAATTTCTTCTTTTTTCTTATACATTTTTATTTTATTTTTTTTTATTATTATTTATGTTTTTTTTTTACATACTGTCACCCTAGCAGTTACAGTGTCACTGTACTACTTGTGGGGGGGCCGGTGATGAAGATTTTTTTTTCTTTTTTTTTTTTACACTGATTGCTTTTACACGCATAAAGGCTATAAAAGCAATCATTTCTCCTTTCTCTCTGGGTGCATTCTTGCAGCCATTGAGAAATACTGTGTGAGCTGTGTTTGGTCACAGCTTGTCACATGGTACAAGACTGTTGTGAATAGCCTTGTACCATGTGACCTCTGTGATCATTCACAAGATTTCACAGTAGTAAGCAATGATGTCAGAAGTGACATCTTGCTTACTACTCTGCATGTGATCACATGATTGGCCAATCAATGATCACATGATCGGGACCTCGCACAGAGGTCCCGTATGACGGATCGGTTGTTCCACAGTGGGCACCAAATCAATGTGCTGCGTGCTCCCCAGAGAGCGCGCACAGTCAAAATGGTGGGCGCCGTTTATGAACGGCAACAATGCC
>CATNWA010005506.1:0-12738 GCA_951230385.1 Staurois parvus | reverse complement strand
CTTTAAATACTTCAGAGTCGTATACTATAACTCTTTTTATTAAAAGTTTGTATTCTCTTGAGCACAAAAATGTCTCTTGCAGAAACCCCCCTATGTGCATAAGTGAGTAATAAAGGAAAGCTCTGACCTTAATTGAAGAACAGGTTACCGTGATCTGAAGGTTGCAGAAACAAATGTCAGTCTTAAAGGAGACTTTTCTTGATGTGGTGACTTTGCGATGCTCTGCGGTGACTTGCGATGCTCTGCGGTGACTATACGATGCTCTGCGTGAACTCTCTGAATGCAACACGTGGTCTCTTGATGGATAGCGGTGCGGGCACTCTAGCTCTGGACTATGGCCCTCCCCCCATGCATCTCTTTCTCTCTCTAGGGGTGCAGGAGGTTTGGCGCTCTCTGACTGTCTTGCCTTTGCCGTTTATACCACTTTAAGAGTCGGTTGCAGTCTGACTAATGCGCATGTGCTATGGCCTGTACTGTTGTTCCGCTGAGGTGTCTCCGCGTGGCAGTATATGCTGGCGCTCTGTTTCTCTAGTGTACTCTTTACTGTGCAAGTTGAGGAGCGCTGTTGGTGAGGGTAATAGTTCCACTGTGGCAGGCGCAGCACCCTTTGGTGCCTAGTGCGCTGTGGCATTAGAAAAATTATGCAATTGCTGTTTCTTTGTTTGATTAGACTGATTTTACTCTGTAATTCCTCCAATGCCGCTCTATGGATGCAGTAGGTTTAAAGAGTACACCGAATACTTTAGTTAACTTCTTTAATAACTTCAATCTTCTTCATATAACACGGCTTACAATGGCTTGTTTCATTTATCTTACAATGGTTTCATTCGTATTACATTGGGTTGATTCGATAGATTCGTTAGCTTATGTTCTTAGATTAATTCGGTAGATTGATAAATTTGATAAGTTCGTAAATTCGATAAGTTCGGTGGAACTAAAGTAAACACATACAACATTTTTAGACACAGATCTACCTGCACTGTTAAACAATAGAGAACACACAAGTGCATTAAATACCTATTTGGCCTGTTCTGCTTCCATAAAGCTTTTCTGATTGGAACTGTCTGTTTCCTCTTCTGTCTGGTGAGCATGTGTCTCTAGAAAATCCTAGCAGGGAGTTTTACACAGGCATAAATGTGAAACTGGCTGGGATTGGTTAAGGCTCTGTACAGTGTGAGGCTGTCTGTGATTGGCTCACCTTATACTAACTCTTAAAGGCATAATTTCCTTTTCTGCCTCTGCTAACACAATTAATATAAAATGTCATATAACAATCAAAGACATAAATTACAGCAATGATTCTGCTTTTGGCTTTAACATATGCACATATATACTGTACTGAGGTTATTTGCAGGTTTGGTATACACATATATGTGACCCATATTAACAACCTAGGACTGGTCTTAGCTGGCCAGCTACATCCAGTCCCTCAGGGTTAGGGGCTCCTGTACCTGCAAAAATTTGGGAATAAGTCCCTTGGCTGCACTAATTAGATGGTATAATGCACTGTTTTTATATTGTTTCACTGGTATCTCTGACCTATAAAATAAACACTCCCACGGCTATTTCTGCATAGTGATCCCCAGTATCTCCTGTATAACTTGTATTATGTCTGCCCAAACATCTGTATTTTGGGACAGTCCCCCCATATATGTGCCATAGTTCCCTTAAGTCCACATCCCCTCAACACAAGGGTGATACCTCTCCTTGCTGTCTATGTGCCACACTCGGTGTAAAATACCATCTAGTTAAACATTTATAATTCATTTCAACTGTACTCATGTTCTTTGCCCCATGTGTCAATTTAAACATATTATTTTTCTGCTGTTCACTCAATTTCGTCCAGAACTCCTTTCCCATTTCTCTAAGAATAAACAGAGGACCTGCCCCCATCAGTTCAGTAAGGATCTTATATATCTTATAAGTAACATGCTTTAGGACTTTGTCAGAGCTCAGCATTTTCTATAATGGGAGCATATCCTCCGGCATCCTCAGTGGTTGGGGAAGCTTTGAAACAAAATGTCTTAATTGATAATATCTCATTTCATCTAATACAACAAATAAATCTTTTTTTCTTTTTAAATCTTGAAACGTATACAGCTCCCCCTTATTTACTATATCCTTTAGACGTGCATCCTCATTTTTAAACCAATTCCCTGAAATATTGTCATTCCCTGGTGGGAAAAAACTCAATGCTCATCAGGGCAATCAACAATGAATTATACTTCCACCTCATATACTTGTATACTCTCTATCCAGACTTTCAAAACCTCCCGTGTCAACGTGCTAATCTCATCCATAGTGCAAAACTTTTGTGGTGTCCAAATAATTTTCTCAAGACGTGTATTACTTAAAATACCTTCCATTTTAACCAAACTCTTCTCCTGTGAATTGTATGTCCAATCTATAACCCGTGACAGCATCACTGCAGTATAATAATTCCTAATGTTGGGCAGATTTAATCCCCCTTTCCCTTTGTTATTACACAAAACTTCATATTTGATTCTCGGTTTCTTATTAGCCCATATATATTTAAGTATCAATTTTGTTATTATAACAAAAAAGCATCCTGGTATATGAACTCGGAGCATATGGAATTTATACAAAATATTTGGGGACTATTACCGTCTTAACCAGATTTATACGCCTGATCCAAGAGACCCTACCCCTTGAAATTCTTCTCTTTTTCCTTTGTTTCATTTATTAATGGAATATAATTTACCTGGTATATATTTTTTATTGAGGGGTTAACTTAATTCCCAGATAACCTAGTTCCTTCTCCTTCCATGTAAATGAAAAGTCTTTTTGTAGGATCTGCTTCTTTTTCTTTGAAATATTAACATTCAAAAATCTCTGATTTTGTAGAGAGTATTTTTAAATTTGAGAGCTCACCATACTGTTTTTTATTAATCCCATTAGGTTAGGTAGCGTTAATCTGGGGTTCACAATATAAAATAGCATATCATCTGAGTACACTGCCACCTTATGATCCACCTCTCCTATTTTAATTCCTTTAGCATCTACACTCTTTCTTACTGTTGCGAACAGAGGTTCCAGGGATATGAGAAATAGCAACAGGGATAATGGACATCCCTGTCTAGAGCCATTATACATTTTAAAAAACCCTGAAAGGGATCCATTTACCTTAACTGCTGCTGATGGGTTATTATAAAGCTCCTTTATCCACTTTAACATCCTAGTCCCTATTCCTAAAGCCTCTAGTGTGTTTATCATAAATCCCCAGTCCACCCTGTCAGAATCTTTTTCAGTGTCCATCGACAGGATGATTGTCAGCAGCTTTTCTCTCCTTGCTTTTTGTAAGAGAAGCAGTGTTCTTAGGCCATTATCCCTTCCTTCTCTGCCTGGAACAAAACCCACCTGATCTAAATGTATCCATTCCAGCATCAACTCCTTTATCCTGGTAGCTAATACTTTCGCAAAGAGTTTCATGTCTATATTTATTAATGCTATGGGTCTATAACTGGTGTATTGTGAACAATCCTTCCCTCTTTAAGAATGATTGTTATATATGCTTGGAGCAATTCTTCTCATGTTCCCATTCCTTCCCCTAGTGCATTCATATATGTAGAGAGTTTAGGGGTCAATAGATCTTTAAACGTTTTGTAATACCCCACTGTGTACCCATTGGGTCCTGGAATCTTAATTCCCCTTGTATTCTTCAGGGTCGTACTTATTTAATCCTGGGAGATTGCTCGTTCTAGGGATGCTAACTTTTCCTCTGATATTTTTGGCAGGTCTGCTGCCACTAGCTATTCCCACCTTTTTCCTCTCTCTTTTCTTCTTCTGTTACCTCCTGGTTCTTGGGGTTCACATCATACAGCCTACTATAATATTTTTGGAATGTTTTCACAAAATATCAGTGGTGGAATATACAGGTTTCCTTTTTGTCTTTTATTTTTCCGATATAGTTCATCAATTTCTTTTCCTTCAGTCTTTTCATCAGATATTTTCCTGGTTTATTCCAACAATTTCACAAGTGTAATAAAAACGCCACACAGCAACAATTCCACCTCAAAGAAACCAAATAAATTTCTTAGTGCTATAACTTAAATAAAGGAATGCTATTCCTAATTTAGTGTAGAAACATTAGTGCAAAAGATATATATATCTATTCTCAATTAATATCAAAAAATATCAAAATTATGTGCAAAACTATTTTTTAGTGCATAAGTAATTTAAATAAATTAATTTGTGAAATATAAAAATTGTCCAATTTTGAATTTCTTCAAATGTCAAAACAAAATCCTTTTCAAATTCAGATGCTCTCAAAGAAATTGTGCCAAAATCCACCACCAAAGTATAGTTGGGTAACTCACCAGAGCTCCATGCTGATCAATCTCTAGATCAGCAAAAAAACGCTTTTTGCTCTGGGAGCAGATGCAATAAATCAACTTCTCAGGTGTGATGATCAATAGCTACATAATCATCCATAAGGTAGGTATCCATCACTCAATATAACGGTTCCAGGAGCATTATATCACTCTCTCTTTTTATATCTCTCCACCGAGGTCCACCGCCCCTTGAAGACGTCATTCATGACGAAACTAGTAGGGCTTGGCTTGCTGGATGCTGACGTCTGTGGAGAGGATTGAGTCACGAGCGCTGTAGTGAGTGTACGGGGAGCAGGAGACTGTTATACCATTTGCTGTTTTATGCTGTTATACTGGTGTCGGTGAAGACACCCTTTTTGTGAGTGAAAATCTTTATTAAATTGTTGGATACTTTTATAAAAAAAGTTTGGCTGCACCATGATTTTTTCTTTCATTCCCAAACATGACGTCGGTGGAGAGATATAAAAAGAGAGAGTGATATAATGCTCCTGATTGTGTAGCTATTGATCATCACACCTGAGAAGTTGATTTATTGCATCTGCTCCCAGAGCAAAAAGCGTTTTTTGCTGATCTAGAGATTGATCAGCATGGAGCTCTGGTGAGTTACCCAACTTTACTTTGGTGGTGGATTTTGGCACAATTTCTTTGAGAGCACTTGAATTTGAAAAGGATTTGTTTGGACATTTGAAGAAATTCAAAATTGGACAATTTTTATATTCACAAATTTAATTATTTAAATTACTTATGCACTAAAAAATAGTTTTGCACATAATTTTGATATTTTTTTATATTAATTGAGAATAGATATATATATATTTTGCACTAATGTTTCTACACTAAATTAGGAATAGTTTGTGGTTTTAGCGCATTCCTTTATTTAAGTTATTCCAACAATTACAACCTTATCAATCTAATTTATAGATCCTACTGATTGTGCCAACTGCAGCCCAATTTCATTATTAAACACTAACCTAAAATTATTGGCAAAAATTTAAGTGAATAGTATAAAACCGTATCTGACTAAACTTATAGGTCTAGAACTAGTTGGATTCATGCCCAAGAGGGAGGTAGGAGATGAGGTGATTAAAGCACTGAACCTAATCCATCATAAATCTCATGGCAATGGAGAAGGCCTTCTCCTCTCTACTGGTGTAGAGAAGGTCTTTGACAAAGTAGCCTGGGATTATATGAAAACCACCCTAACCCATATTGGCCTACAGCATAAAATGATGAATTGGATTTTCTCCTTATACTAACAAGAAACGGCAAAAAAAAGATCAATGGCTCCCTTTCAAAACCAGTAATAATAAATAATGTAAAACACAATACCCGCACTAGGATATAGCAACACTCAAAAATCAAAAAGTAATAAAACAAAAAAAGCAGCTTGCATATAAAGACGATATTGCAAAATGTAAACAGAAAAAATGCAGTGCTAATTAGAAAGCATAATAATGTCCACACTTATAAGTCCATATAAGCCCTCAAACAAATAAAATAAAATAGAAGAGAAAATTCTGATTTCATAAACCGTCACCCTACACCGTGAAAAAAAAAATGGCCCCTTACCGGACACTTTGACCGTATATCGCCACTCAGTAAGCACAGTGTAATAAGGAATTAGTAAGGCGAACAGTCTCCAGTAGATATCCTCTCTCAGATTCAGGATAATATCTCTGCTTTCAAAAATCTCCAAACTGGACACTTTGACCATATAACACCGATCAGTGAGCGTAATGTGATGGGGGAATCAGTATGGCAGGTAATCTTCATTGGAAATCCTCTCACAGATACAAGATAATTTAACCACTTTGAATCTTTCCAAACCTTAAAAAATGTCCCATCTGACAATCAGATAAGTGATAAAGAACAAAGGCAACTCATAGTGCAGTAATTAATTAAAACTTTGGCAGATTTATTACAAGATCCACGTACATCAAGACTTAAAATAACCAGCATTGAATTGACAATGTTTCAAACCAAACACATGGCTGCCGTCCCTCCAGAACATGGTGACGTCACACGCTGAGACTCCATCCATCCAACGTGTTTCGTCATCGGATTTGGTGCAATAGAGGTTTATATAGTGAGCGGAAAAAGGATCTCGGTAAAGAAATAGGAATAATGGGGTAATACATCCATTTTATAAATTGCCATTACACCCATCCAGGGAATGTTTCCTGGTTCACCATACCTGTAATCTGCAAGCAGTAGCATTCAGATGAGGTAAATAATTCAGCTTGTATAGTTTGTCAGTGGAGGCAGAAATATTAAGCCCACAATATTTAAGAAAATGGAATTCCCAGTGAAAAGGCAAGGAAGATTCCAGAAAAGCCTTCTCATTTTGTTGCAAAGTAATATTTAAACAACACAGCAAGATTTGGTGGCATTAATTTTAGAGATACCAAGAAAACCAAACTGTTCCAATTCCTGTTGGATACACGGAAACGCAATTCTGGAATTTGAAACACAGATCAAGAAATTATCTGCAAAGAGGCTTAGTTTATGTTAGTTTATGGGGTGTTCCTCATAACACCCCCAAATAGAGGCATTTTCTCTAAAAGAATCCTCCATATGCTCCATAGGTAATATATACAGAAGGGTGATAATGGGCATCCTTGTCTAGTGCCATTTGAAATCAGATAAAATACCATTATCCCTGATTTTAGACAAAGGAATAGAGTGCAAGGCCATTATTTTATGTATAAATCCCAGTGTGAGACCAACCAGTTCCAGCAATGCCACCGAAATCTGCCAATCCAGGTGGTCAAAGGCCTATTGTGCATCTAGCAATAAAAGGCATAGTGATTGTTTAGTCTTCTCGGCAAAATTATTTAAAAAGATTGTCTTAATTGTATTATCACAAGCTTTTTTTGCTTTGGGACAAAGCCCACTTAATCTAGTCCTATCGGGGCTGGTATCAGAGACTGAAGGTGAATGTCCAGAGTGTTAGTGTATTTCCTTAAGCCTGTATTCATCAGGGAATTTGGCAGAAACCGTGGGCATTGAATGGGGTCCTTCCTGCTACCTGTAGTGTTGTAGAACAGTAGTCCATCATGTAGATGTGTCTTTAGGATATTTTTCAAAGTATGGTTAAAAACATTCCTTACCTCCATTGGCCTGTAAATGCCATTGTGTGGTGCTAAGAAGTGCTTTGTTGCCTTTGATTTAGGAAAATTCTCCAACTCTTTTGAAATACATTTTGGGCCATTGTCAGTAATGTTTTCTAGTGGTAGCCTCCACCTTGAGAACCATCTCTAATAGCAGGCCACCACACTGCTTTTCTGCAAAGGTTTTTTTTGTTTGTACCACACCTAGATGACCTTTGTGACCAATTTTTAGAGCTGATTGTCTCAGTGCAGAAGGAATTACTGCTCTGTGTCCTCTTAAAAGGCAAACACCTTTTCAATGTGACAATTCAGCTCTTACTTGGTACTATGGCTGAAGATGTCCTGGTAAGGCACATGGCCCCTCGCCATATAAGTAGGTCAGTATTTCCTGAATTACTGGACCATTCTGAGATGCAGTCAACAGGTCCTGTGGTGTAACCATGAAGACTAGTGAACTGGATATCTCAAGGGGCTGCTCTTCTTCTTTGTCATCCTGACCCTCTCCTGGATTGAGGATAACACAAGATAAATAATATGCTACTTGATTTCCTGGCCTACGGCAAATGTCAAAGTTGTATTGATATAGTCTTTCCAACCATCTATGTACTGTATACGAAGAGGTCGTTGGCCAGACCCAAAGTTGACAGCAAGAAAGGTAGAGCTTGGTGATCATTTCTAAGGGTAATTTTCCACCTTAGAGAAAGTGATGCTATCCTTCGCATTCCCATATGCCAATGCCTCACATTCTTGTTCAGATTATTATTCTAGTGAGGAGACATTTCAAACCCTCAGTATGACAGACACAGTGGAAACTCTCACCATCTGATTCAGAATACGGGCCTGTTGAAAGTAGGGGATCAGCGACTGATTTGGAGGGGGAAGCAGTCCCTTCTAAAAGAATAAGATGCTGTGAAGACCAAGACAACCACCAGCAGCACCATGAACCCTAATAGTGAGTAAAAAAAGCACCAACGGCACTAGACTCCTGGATGAAAGGCCCAGTACAATGCTAGAATATACCACCAGACCCCAAGAATATGTCTGCCTTCTAGTTCAGGATCAGCTAAAATCCTCTTTGTGCAGGCCAACACAGAAAATTTTCACCAATCGATTTTTTTAAGTTTCTTTTTCCCTGACAATATTCTTCAATTTATTGTGAACCAGACTATTCTTTTTGCCCCAAAATATATCACTCTTGTCTTTTTTACTGGCCAGCTAAGAATTAAACAATACATTCCCAGAAAAATGGTCAGTTATGGATTGAAGCACAACAAGCTCTGTGAAAGTGCCATCGGATATGCACATGCCTTTCATGTGTATGAAGTCAAAGGCCCTGAGTGCCCAACCTATATTTGCACAAATAGTCTGGGATCTGACATTTCCACTGTTCAAAAAGGGTTATCACATCTACCTGGCTAATTTTCTATACATGCCTTCCCCTCTTCTGCCACCTTACCTTGAGAAAACCTTGGCCTGCGGTACCACCTGAGCAAACAGGAAGGGCTTTCCACAAAATCTAATGACCACAAGACTACAAAGGGGGAATCAACCTGCCTGAGGAATGAGGAAGTGTTGGCTGTGAAAGGGAAGGATATGAGAGATGTGTACATCCTGTCCACCATCCACAATGGCATTTTTATGGAAATTTATGAAAGATGTGGTCCCATCCAAAAGCCTGAGTGTATCCATGATTATAATTTATTCACAGGGGTGGATTTAAATGATCAGATGCTACAGCTCTATTTATCAGAAAGAAAGTCCCTTTTTCTGGTATTAAAAAGTTGCAGTTTACCTTTTCCATTTGGCCATTTATAATGCATATGTCGCCTATCAAAAGTCAACGGAAAAACTCACCACCTTCCTTAAATTTATAGAATATGTCATCACTTCCCTTATCTTCTAGAAAGGATCCCCCAGAAAGCATTCACTTTGATTGTGTGAGCAGACTTCCTTAGCACCATTTTCCTGAGAACATTCCACCCACAGAAACAGGAAAAAGACGCCCCAAAAAATGTTTAGTATGAAGAAGAGGGGGAGGAAGAAGAGATGCTAGTTTTCATTGTCCCCAATGTCCCTCCCAACCGGGCCTAAGCATCAGAGATGGCTTCTGACGTTATCACATATCACTAAAGTAATTAGTTCCCTTTTATTTTTTAAACAGCCTGCCATTTTACCCGTTTCTAATATCTGTGCTGATCATTTGCTTGCGGTTTTGATTGACCGTGCCTCTGCCTTCCATCTTAACTGACCCTGGCAGTTTATTGATTATGCTGCTGCCTGCAGTCTGGATTGTTTCTAAATCACATTTATGCCTTCTACCTGAACTGGTCCTGACCTGTTTAATGACAATACCTCTGCCTGCCGTCTGGAATGTGTATCAACCAAGGTTCTGCCTTCCACCTGCACTGACCTCGACCTGTTAAATGACCATGTTTTTTGCCTGCCGCTTGAACTGATCTTTTGCCCTGCTACTATAGCAGTGGGATTTAAGATAACACAGTGTTCTGACATATGTGAGGGGCTTCAGAACAGTGTTCCGAGTAGGGAAATCCAGTTTTTGTTTTTCTTCGGGTTTTGTAATTCCTGAATCAGAGTCAGTTAGTCTAGAGGCTTCAAAGAGATTGGATGGGAAGAAGCCTCTACCCCTGTGCCCAGCTCTTACCTGATCAAGGCCCTAAGCCTGATGTACTTACCTGCTGCCTGGACCAATACTTTGACTGTGCTGACCATATCTCTGCCCGCTGCCTGTACTGACCCAGGACTTTTTATGGCCAATATCCTGCCTGCTGCATGGATGTCAACCTTCTGCCTGTATTGACCCTGGCATGTTTATCAATCATATTCCTGCTTGCTGCCTGGATGATTCCTTTGGCTTTTGCTGACCACATCTCTGCCTGCTTAATGGATCAACACTCTCATATGTGGACAACTGCTCTACTAAATCCACAGGTAATCTTTTATTTACCCTTTGTTCAGCTAGGCTGTGAAAAAGTCTCACACATGTGGTATCACCATACTCAGGAGAAGTAGCAGCATGTATTTTGGGGTGTAATTTTTGCTTTGTCTATGCTGTGTTTTAAAAATATCTTATAAATTGACAACTTTGTGTAAAAGAAAAAAGAATTGTTATGCCTCATAGAGCATACATTGGGGTGCTTACTTTCTAAGGTGTGGTGATTTTGTGGGTGTTTCTGCTGTCCTGGTGCTCCAGGGCCTTAAAAAATGTGATAGGTAGGCAAGAAATTATATGTGTAATTTATGTCCCTAGAACACCTGAAGGTTTTCCTTGGATGTTGGGCCTCTCTATGTGGCTCGGCTGTGAAAAAGTCTCACACATGTGATATTGCCATACTCAGGAGGAGTAACAGAAGGTGTTTTGGGGTGTAACTCTTGCTATGTACATGTTGTGTTTTTAGAAATATCTTATAAATTGACAACTTTGTGTAAAGAAAAAAAATTATTTTCTTTACACATTTTCCAAAAACTTGTGGAAAACAATGACATATTCAAAAGACTCAGAAGGAGTATCAAAATGTGTATTGGGGTGTAATTGCAAGTATGCATATGCCGAGTGAGAGAAATAACTTGTTACTATGACAATTTTGTAGGAAAAAATTACACATTTTATTTAATTTCTTAATTTCCCAAAGAATTGTAGGAAAAAATTACAACTTCAAAAAACGTACCATCCTTCTTACTATATACCTTGGACTTTCTGCTTTCAAAAAGGGGTCATTTGGGGGGGTATTTGTACTGCCCTGGAATTTTGTGTACTTATGAAATGAGATAGCAGTCAATACATCAGGATTATTAATTTCTCAATGACATGTACCTTAGCATATAGACTCTATAACTGTCACGCATATCAAATAATATACACTGATTTGGTTTGTTTTTAGTAAAGAAATATAGCAGTATAAATTTTTGGCCTACATTTATGAAGAAAAACTACTTATTTAAAAACTTTTGTAATAGAAACTAAGAAAAATGTGGGGTTTGTTTTCAAAATGTTTGGTCTTTTTTCACTTATATCCCCAAAATTAAAATACCCAGTGGTGATTAAATACCACCAAAAAAAAGCTCTATTTGCATAAAAAAAAAAAAAAATTATAAACATTTAGTTTGGGCACAGTGTTGCATGATTGAGTAATTATCATTCAAAGTGTGAGAGAGCGCTGAAAGCTGGAAATTGGCCTGGGCAGGAAGGGGGTGAAAATGCCTGGTATTTAGGTGGTTAAAAATGGTACATACTATAGATTACCAATTTTCCATGGATTTAAAAACTTTTGAGCACAACTAAATATATAGTATATATATTGTGAGATTTGTTTTCCCAGAAACTTGCTAAACAGAAAATTATGTCTCCAGTCTATGATAAAAAGGAATCACTTGAATCTACTCACTTCTATAGCTCTTTCTATGGCTACACATTCACACACCTCTAATTTGTCTTTGATTTTAAATTTGTACATTTTTGACCTTGCTTTATGGATGCCCAGGGTGCCCAGGCCCAGGGTGCAATTCCCAAGTCATCAACCACTTTTTTAAGGAGATCACATATCGCGTTTAATAAAAAATGGAGAAAGGTTGGGAAATACAGTAAAATGTACCGTGACCATGGACAACCTCATAACCAAGAAAAAGTAGCACATCGGACAGAGGTTTTGAGGTTATGAACCTCTCCCCATACTCCCTGACAACAGCTGTTGCCCCACAGATTCAGTTTTTATCTTACTAGTAGAATTGACAATTTTGAATTTCTTAAGTAGAAAGCTAAAGGATAAGTTCACCTTTTTTAAAAAAAATGATACACATATCTTTTTGCAGGTAAAAAATTGCATTTACTATTTATTTTTGATATTTTTACTAGGATCATGGAACACATTGCAGATTGCTGATGCCATGCAGGGTTCCTGCAGACTCCTCGGTGTATCTCTCTCCTTGTACCTCGTACAGGAAGGTAGATGTACACTGACAGAGAAGAGTCAATGAATCTATTACAGTGCTAAACAGCACCATGATATTCATTGAGAAACTACAAGCCAACAGGCGCTTGTAGTCTTCCCATTCACAGGATATTGTGAATGAATGACATGGCTGGGAGCCCCACACAGCCACTTTTTTTTAAATAGTGACGGCCAGTGGGTAGAGAAGATCCCCTGCTTGCTGTTGAACTGGGGCTGGTGCATCTGTAACATATTACATGTTACACCCTGAATAAGGGTAACATGTTACAAAAGGTGAAACTTATCCCCTAATTGGTATTATGGTAATCT
>CATNWA010005504.1:0-12562 GCA_951230385.1 Staurois parvus | reverse complement strand
CCCCAGTGATATTAAATACCACCAAATTAAAGCCTTTTGTTTGAAAAAAATATAATAATTTCATTTAGATACAGTGTTGTATGCCTGAGTAATTGTCATTCACAATGTGAGAGCGCCGAAAGCTGAAAATTGGCCTGGACAGAAGGGTAAAAAGTGTCCGACAGGAAGTGGTTAAAAGCGATCTGCAATGGTACTCACAATTAGAAGGTGATATATCGTCTCTTCACCACTTGCTTTGACCACTAAAATTTCATATAGCCACATTTGGCTGCCTATGAAGCTAGGGGTATGGACGGTAAAAACATGGCTCAACTGCCTGTTTTTGACACTCCCCAACCGCAAGTGTAATCTAAGCCTAAGGGTTCCCTGGATTTTTCACAATCCTAGCAATGTGCCTGGTCATAATGATTTGTGCAGTGCAATGTCCATGTCATTCTACAATGTGTATAAAACAAGGCAGCACTGACAAAAATTGATGAGCACAATGAAAACCATGAAGACCGATTGGCAGGATAACATTTCACTTCTGCTTTCTAAATAATTTGTTTTAAAAACACATGGCTGACACATCACATCAAGTCAATGTCTAAACCAATATACACAGTACAATGTGATTGCAAACAACTGACAAGGAAGCTTACAATTAATCTGTTTATACTGTACCTAGGGCTCAACAAATCCCAGGAGTTAGGTAACCATGGTGACTAGAAATTGTATCCTGGTACCTGCATTCACATACTGCCTCCCACTGACTTCAATGCAAAATTGCAACCTATTGACTTCATTGCAAAATGCCCCAATTGATTTTAATGTAAAAACATTGTCCCATTGATTTCAAAGCAAAATCGTGTCCCATTGACTTCAATACAAAAATGCCTCCTTTTGACTTAAAATAGTCAAATAGCAAAATAGCGGCCTATTGACTTCAGTGCAAAAACGCCTCCCACTATTTCAATGAAAAAAACACTTTGCATTGACTTCCAGTAAAAACTCCTCCCATTGACTTCAATGCAAACATGACTTCCATTGATTCAATGCAAAAATGCCTCCCATTGACTTCAATGCAAAAACTCTGTCAATAGTAATCCTAAGTGAACACTTATCTCGCATGCTACTATACTCTAGCACTTGTGATTCTGGAACGCACCCCTACAAACTTGCACGGACGCTTTAGTAATGTCATCCAAAACACAATGCATGTAGATGGCATCTGTGTGAACCATCTGAATAGGAACACATGATATCTTGCCTGTCATGCGAATCTGTGAGTTTGAAAAGCATCCAGAATGTGTGAATCAGGGTGCTCCATTCACACCTGGGAGTTTTGGGATCGCAGCAGAATCACTTGAGTGCAAAATGCAGGGTCAATGCCATTATTTTCAATGGTACCTAAAACAGGGTGCGGTTTTGCCGTGATTGTGACATGGCAAATTGCATCATGTGAAGCTTGTCCCCTAAAGTTGCTCTGCCCTGGGTGCTGACAACCCATACATATATTAAAATAAACTGGCTTCTAACTTTTTTAGCTGACTCCTAGATTCAAAGCAAATTTGTCAATCCCTGCTCTATAAACCTACAGACTTGAAAAGCAGCAAATAACCGCCGAGTGGTCCTAAAAGTGTTCACAATCTTTCAGTTTGCACAATGTGCTTTCACGCCTTCTTGTGTCATGATTGTTTTGTGTTTCTTTCTCTTTGCAATTTACAACAAATTTCATCAGAAAAATGCAGCATTACATTTTCTGTTAAAACAAATGAGAAGAAAATTATGTGGTAATCATTGAGGTTAAAATAGGCAGTGATAAGGCAACATATTGTCTCCTCACTGCTAATTATATATATATATATATATAATTATATACACACACTCACACAATATTGCCAAAAGTATTGGGACGCCTGCCTTTACACGCACATGAACTTTAATGGCATCCCAGTCTTAGTCCATAGGGTTCAATATTGAGTTGGCCCGTCCTTTGCTGCTATAACAGCTTCGACTCTTCTGGGAAGGTTGTCCACAAGGTTTAGGAGCGTGTCTATGGGAATGTTTGATCATTCTTCCAGAAAACACATTTGTGAGGTCAGGCACTGATGTCGGACGAGAAGGCCTGGCTGGCAGTCCACAGCTCTAATTCATCCCAAATTCTATTGGGTTGAGGTCAGAACTCTATGCAGACCAGTCTAGTTCCTCCACCCCAAACTCGCTCATCTGTGTCTTTATGGACCTTGCTTTGTGCACTGGTGTACAGTCGTGTTGGAACAGGAAGGGGCCATTCCCAAACTCTTCACACAAAGTTGGGAGCATGAAATTTGTCCAAAATGTCTTGGTATGCTGACGCCTTAAGAGTTCCCTTCACTGGAACTAAGGGACCAAGCCAAAGCCCTTAAAAACAAGCTCACACCATAATCCCCCCCCCCCCCCTCCACCATACTTTACACTTGGCACAATGTAGTCAGGCAGGTACCATTCTCCTGGCAACCACCAAACCCAGATATGTCCATCGGATTGTCAGACAGAATCGTGATTAGTCCTCTCAGAGAACACGTCTCCACTGCTCTAGAGTCCTGTGGCGATGTGCTTTTACACCTCTACATCCTACTCTTTGCATTGCACTTGATGATGTAAGGCTTGGATGCAGCTGCTCAGGCATGGAAACCCATTCCATGAAGCTCTCTACGTGCTGTTGTTGTGCTAATCTGAAGGCCCACACAAGTTTGGAGTCTTTAGCTATTGACTCTGCAGACAGTTGGCGACTTCTGTGCATTGTGCGCTTCAGCACGTACTAACCCCGCTCTGTCATTTTACGTGGCCTACCACTTCCTGGCTGAGTTGCTGTTGTTCCCAGTTGCTTCCACTTTGTTATCATACCACTAACAGTTGATCGTGGATTATTTAGGAACAAGGAATGTCACGGATGGATTTATTGCACAGGTGGCAACCTATCACGGTACCACGCTTGAATTCACTGAGCTCCTGAGAGCGACCCATTCTTTCACAAATGTTTGTAGAAGCAGTCTGCATGCCTAGGTGCTTGATTTTATACACCTGTGGCCAAGAAGGTAATTGGAGCTCCTGAATCCAACGATTTGAAGGGGTGTTCCAATACTTTTGGCAATATTGTATGTGTGTATGTACGTATGTATGTATATATATTATATACTGAATATATGCCTTTTTCAGCTGGAATGTGGTGGAACTCAGTTCCTCCACCTCTGGCTCAGGCCCTCTGCTCCCTGCTCACCACTATCACTTGTAAAGGCAAAAGTCCAGCTTCTGTGTTTACAAGTGCCAGCTTGTCTTTCAACAGCTCCCACAGATTTGATCTCCTGAGTGGCTCCCACTGAATGCAGGATGGGGACAAAGGAGATACAGGTGCCCAGGGTGCAGTGCGAATGCTGACACCCCCAAAGCATTATCTCCCTGCAACTGAGAGAGGTGGAGCCACCTATAGACAGTGGGGAGGTACTAAGCTGGCTGGGTGCTTGAGCTTCATACAGCAACAAAAGTAAGACATGGAAGATGGTAAAGCTTTTAAGGTGGGGGGGGGATTGGGGCAGTGGAGGGGGTTGCATGCAGAGATCAAAGCTGAAGAGGGGGAAAAGTGAGATGTAGATGGGGGATGCAGAGGTAAGCAGCTGTGGAAGAAGGCTGAACTCTGCACTTTGTGTGTAGTGCACCCTGAACTCTGCACACTGTACATAGCATGCTGTAAATTAAGAATGCTTTCATAAATAGAAGTGTTAGTAGTTTATTTTTATGGATTACCAAAATGGAAAGTAAGTAAACAGAAGGAAATCCAAATTAAATCAATATTTGGTGTGACCATTTTTTCCCTTCAAAAAGTTTTATTTTTAATTTGCTGGGTATATTTCACCGGGGTACAGAAAATGGCGTAGGTACTAAGGACTCATGTTTTCAAAATTTAAAATTTTTTTTCGCCAATGTGCCGGAGAGGGTACAAAAAATTGTGGCACGCAACAGTAAAATGGTGGAGGTTCCTGAAAGTTTAGGACTGCATTCTGCAAATGGAGTTAGAGTTTTTGGTTTAGGATCAATAGTGCCCAATGCAAAAAAGAAAAACAGATACCATCCATCATACCTACCATTAGGGGGGCGTTTGTTTGGGCCCCAAAAAAATTTTTATCTGCAGCAAAAACAACACCCCAAAAAACAGCTTGTCATAGGAACATCTCCAGTGTAGAGAAGAACAAGGAGAAGGGGCGGACTGATCTTTTGGGGAAACTCGGCACGCCAAGGGGCCCGGGGGGCCATAGGGGGCCCCCATGAGATGCCCCGGGGACCTATTTCATAGACTTTTTTGATTTTGGGCAAGGACACGGGGGCCCCATGATCCCCTATTGCCCGGGGGCCCATGGTTGTCATCCCCCCTGACAAAGTCATCGAAGTATGTTTTTGACCCCCCAAAGCACTGATATCAACATCCAGGTCTTTTGAGCGGAATGAAAAGAGATACAGATCGAGGCAGCCTACTCCACAATTTTTCTTAGTTCTCCAAGATGTTTGAACAACCATCTTCGAGTTTTTTTCAAGAACAGTGTGCAAGTGTCCCTTAAAAATGATGTTTTTACCAACAACTGATTTGATTGCATTTTTTGTTTTCTCTTCTTTTGATTTATTTTCCCAAATTTAACAAAAATAAAATTTTAAATTTTCTATTTCTGAAATATTCTTAATTTACAGCATTTGTTCACATCGCCTAAGATTTTTGCACATTTAAAAAAAAAAAAAAAAATATTATATATATATATATTATAAATAAACACACACACAGTTACAGTATAACATCACACTTCACACACACACACAGGGCCGACGCTACCCCCAGGTGAACTGGGCAACCCCCCTAGGTTGCATTGCCACCTGGGGCACAGCCTGGCCATGGCCACAGACAACTCTGCACTCATTTTTAAAATAAAAATGGTTGTGGCCCCGGGGGTGAATCAAAACCTTTCCCTGATAGGCCCCCAAAGTACTGAGTGAGTTGTGGGGGCACCCCGGGGAACCGCCTGTCTTGAGCTCCCCCCCCCCCCCAAGCGAGAGAGGGCCCCGCCGGGGGAGAGGACTGGGCAAGTGTGGTGGAGGCCCCGAGCCGCCAATTTAATGCCGGCCATAGACGGGTTTAAAATCGGCCATTTTTTTACACGTTGGGGGTTAATTGGCACGTTTTCAGGGCTTTTGTACATTTTTTTTAACGGGGGGTTGGAAAAATTTTCGCCGATTTTAGAAGTAGAAAGGGAAGGAGAAGAAGAATTTCCCGTCCGCATTATATTTTATGAAAAATTTTTGGGTTGCAAAAAAATGTATCCATTTGTACCCAAAAAAAAAATCTGTATCCCAAATAAAAAAAATTTTAATCCAAATAAGCATTACAATGTTTTTTTTTTTGGTAAGAGTTTTTTTTTGGATACAAATGGATACATTTGTTGGAACTCAAGACTTTTTCATAAAAAATATAATACACTGGAATTCTTCTTCTTCTTCTTTCTTATGTATTGCTGTCACATTTTAGGTGTGCTCCCGTCTCTGCAAGGGACAGAAATTTTGGTTAATGTGGCCCAAAAAGCCAAAATTGGCGATTTTTTTAAGTTGGGGGAAACGCGGCCCATCTAATGACCCATTTTCCCGGGGTTTTTTTTTTAAAACTCCCACCAGAGGCTCCCGGTTTTAAATAATTTACTGACCTGACACCCCCGCATCTAAATAGCTCCCATCATGCACACAGTCATTCCATTTTATCTCCATCATGCACACAGTCTCTCATTTTTATCTCCATCATGCACACAGTCATCTCCTTTAAAGCCCCGTCATTTCCCATTCCTCATGCACACCGCATTCTGCACATCTAAATCATCTAGACTCTATTTTAACCCCACCCCTTTAGGCCTGCCCAATTTTTTTTGTAATTTAAACCCGGGGCCCACATTTCCCACAGCGTGTTTGCTCACTGCATTTTTATTTTTCTTGCTTCTTGTAAAACCACACCCCAAAAAAATGAAAGCCCCCCCCCCGATTAAAGTAATGCTCACCTACAGTGGCTTTCTGCCACACAGAAAAAAGGGTGTCCCTAAAAAACCTTGTTGTATGACCCGCTTTCACGATGGATGATGTTAACTGGGGACAAAGCCCCCTCCCGCAAACTTCAGCCAATCCATGAAAAAAAGAGGTTCCTGCTCAAGCACACAATATTACTTCCCCTAGGTCTCCAGTAATTTTTTTTTTTTTGGGGGGGGGGGGGGGTTGCAAGTAGCTGGCCTTTTCCCAGGGGCAAAATAGTTTAGCGCCACCCCTGGGTAAGAAAGCACTTTTATTTTTGGGAAAGTTAAAATTTCAAAGGGAAATTTTTTTTTTCATTTTAAAAATAAAATGTTTTTACTCACCGCTCTTCACAGAGCAACCCCGATCCTCCTCTTCGAGTCCCTCCCAGAGACCTGGTTCCCCCTCATTTTTTTGTGTCCCCTAGCAAGCGTTTGCTAGGGACACAGTTTTGGTGTCCAACCCGTGTATCTACGGGGCCTCTCCCCACCGTGTGTCTATGGGGCTGTGCGCCATAGACACACACAGCAGGACCTAGCCCCGGCCCCCACTTCCTCTTAAAAACATTTGGTTGACAGCAGCAAAACCAATGGCTGCTGCGTTTTTCGTGTTCTGTGTGAAGAGGAAGAGGGGGAAAGGTGCTCATGAAAGGCGGGGTAATTTTCCCACCCCCTTCCCCTTTACAAGGGGGGGGAAAGAAAAAAAAAAAAGTTTTTTTCCAATGCTGAATTTTTTCGTAAAAAATTTTTTAGGTCTTTTAAACACAAAAATTTTAACGGGAGACCAAAGTTTTTTTTATACTTTATTTTTTTTAATAAAACTTTCCAGGATTACAGTATGAAAGTGTTTTTTCGTTCTTTTAAAATGGGGTTTTCATGTTACAGATTACATAAGGAATCAGAAAATGTAGAAAATGAACACTAAACCAGAAAAGTAAACAAAATTCCAAAATATATATATAATACACAAAAAAAAAAAACAAAAAACAAAATACCAAATTGAATTTTTTAAATGTGTTTTAATACCAAATATGCATTATAAAATCGATTCCTCGCCGCCCTATAGCAGAACTACTGCTATAGGTGCATAGGTTTTCTGTGCAAAAATCACATATATGTATGTGATTTTGCATTACCGGATATGGGGCACAGCTTACAGCTGTCGGTCACTTATCCTGCCGTTCAGATTTCCCACCGTCACCCTATTGCCTCACTCAAGTACAGAAAGGGGAAAGGTCGTGTATAAGGGCATAGCAAGAGCAATACAAAATGCAGGTTAGGTTTCCTAGTAACTACACACACACAGTTAACAACCTTTGATCGCCCCAGATTTTGACTCACCCGTTCCCAGCCCCATGCCATTAGTCTACAGCTGTCAGTGCCTTTTTATTAGCATTGACCACAGTATTATTGGTGATCAATGGGGATGTCATGGCAGTTAGTCAGTCCCCCCCCACCCCCAGTATCCGAAAAGTCCCCCGCATTCAACCCCTATAGATATGCTGATCGTTTTTAAAACATATAAAAAATTTAATAAAGAAACCCTTTTTACACTTTTTTTTCATAAAATTTTTCCAAACTGTAAAATAATAAATTTTTTGAGTGGGGGAAAATTTGGGGGAAATTTTGGATTATATGGGGATCAGAAGAACCTATCCCAAAATTTTTTTTATTGCTGTCTGCAATTTTCCCCCACTTCCTTTTTTTTTTGTTAAAAAACGGTTTTTTTTGGGCAAAAGTAGACTGAAAGAAAACAGTACAGTTCAGGATACAGAAAAACAAGGTATTTTTGAAGTGTACAATAAAAAAAGTATATTAAAAAAGAAGAAGGAATAAAAAGTTGAAAAAGAGCAGATTGAAGACATGAAAATTGAAAATTTAAAAATGGTTAAATGTTACATCTGTCAACAGTTTTTGCCAGTCAATCTTCATTGGATTTGTTAATCATGCAATAAATGTCTATAATCCTTCCCTGATTCCCATTTTTTTCAAATAAGGTGCACTTATCCATAAGGAAAAATAAATATGCCCATGACTTACGCAAAACTCTGTGCAAAGGAGGCAAAGGGGTACAGTAGGGACAGCCCAATTAAATGGCAATAAAAATAGTATTTCATCTCATAATGCCCTAGGCCCCCCGGGGATAGACCCCCCAAAAAAACCCGGTCGTATAGCAATCTTACTGGGATACCTCCCAATGAGGCACCCACCTAGATAACTTGCGCCAAATAAAAAAGTGTTCGGGAAACCCCCAAAATATAGAAAAAAAGTCCCTTTTGAGGCCACCCCCCCGGAACATAAAGGGGAGGTTTTTGGGAAAATACAGTAGTCTTGATGGGTATAATCCCATTGGTTAAGACCTTAAGGGCAGTCTCACAACAGAAAGAGACTAGAACTTGGATTTTTTTCACCAGGAATTCCATCCTCATTAGAGAGTATCCACTATCCCCCTCCTTTTTTTTTTCAGAGGGGGCATAGGAGGGGAAAAAAAAGTCACCTTCACTTCCTTTTTGTTGGATATCCATCAAAATTAAGGGTTTTTTTGGGGACTTTTTTCTTCTAGCAGTCAAAAACCAGTTATAAAAAACTGCGGGAATTTCCAAATGGGATCCGTGTAGACAAAAGGTTTCAACACTTCCCCTTTACCCCAAAATGAAAAAAAATTTTGGGGGGGGAAGGCTTTAATTGCCATATCCTCCCCCGACTGTCAGTTTGCGGCACCATCAACCACCCTTCGCCCGCTGTTTCATTAAAATTGTAATGCTTGGAGGGATGATCTAACGAGTGCCCTTTTATTTGAGGAAAAATAACATTTGTTAAGGTTATAAAACCACTGAAGCCAAATCTTTAAGGGTGTGCTTTTGGGTTTTTCACTTAAAGTCCCCCCCCCCCCCCCCGCTCAATCCTTTGGCCCAAGGTGCCCTGTGGGTGGAGCGGGCTGTTCCAAAAAATGGCAAAAGTAGAATTTCATTAAACTTGTAAAGGGTTCCCCAAGCAGTTTTCTAGACAGGTGGATTGCAACGTGTCACAAAAATTTTCCTCTAGAAATTGTCCAATTTTTGCTATTTGTGTAGTTGTATGAATTTTTTTTGTTATATGTGGACTTTTCTTACTGGTCCCAACTTAAAGGGGGTTTACCAGGGTTTTAACCCAAAAGGAAAATCCATTTTTTTTTTTCCCAAAAAACCCAAGGGAAACGTCCCCCCCCCCCCTTTTTTAACCCAAAAAACCCCCCCCCCCCCCCCCCCCCCCCCCCCCCCCCCCCCCCCCCCCCCCCCCCCCCCCCCCCCCCCCCCCCCCCCTTTTTTTTTTTCCCCCCCCCCCCCCCCCCCCCCCCCCCCCCCCCCCCCCCCCCCCCCCCCCCCCCCCCCCCCCCCCCCCCCCCCCCGGGGCGGGGCCCCCCCCCCCCCCCCCCAAGGGGTTTTTTCCCCCCCCCCCCCCCCCCCGGCCCCCCTTTGGGCGGGCTTTTAAGATGGGGGGTAAATTTTCAAAAAATTTAAAATTTTCCCAGTTTTTAACAGGGGGATTGCAACGTGTCACAAAATTTTCCTCAAATTTCCAATTTTTGCTATTTTGGGGGTTGTGTAAATTTTTTTTGTTATATGTGGACTTTTTTTTCCCCCTTTTATGTTTGAAAAAATTTTTTTAAAATATAATTAAAAATTAAATTTTTTTCCCCAGGTTTTTATAATATCCCTTTGGGACAAGTGGAAAATTTCTTCTGGAAAAAAAAAACCTTCGGTGGTTTTAAATGCGTCCACGAGGTGCCTATACATCCTTCGAAGATAAAGAAACCCCGAGTAAAGGTTGAAATGGGAGGCCACTCTGGCAACAAAAACACACACATTGTTCTAATTATTTTTTTTTGGCTTCAATGTTTGACCTTAGATAAAGTTATGTGGGTAAAGACAGAATTCACAGGTGTAAAGTTTTGGTTTCGTTGCTGCGGGTTTTCTTTTCATGTTTCTGGGGGTCTTATTGCTTAGTAATGAAGGCCCCTTGAAAATATCTGTAAAGGGGAGCCTTGGGGTATGGAAGCATGGGCCGAATTTTGGGTTTTGGGCCCAGGTTTGAATTAACTTAGCTCCAATTTGATTAGCCACCTGGTTGGGGGGACGGGCTGTGGTCTGAAATAGGTTTAAAAATTTGGGTTGAAGCAAAAACTTTGACCGAGGGAAATTCAGCTTCAGAAGAGTTGCCACTGACCCACCCAGTTTGAGGATGATTGTCACGTTTTTGGCAGGTTGACCTTTCCTGTTTTTAATTTCTTTCATAGGGGAAATTTTCACCTCGGTTTAGGTGGAACATTTTTTAAATGTTTTCCCCCCCCCTGCAGCGGCTTGGGATTGAGCACTGTTTGTGACAGCATACGGGAAAGTCCCCAAAACCCCGTCCTTTTTGAAAAAAAAACGCAGCCATGCCTTTCCCGATTCGTCTTGTAGTTTCGATGAATACCACGGGCTGTGGGAGTTTTTATGTTTTTCCTGCATGAGAAAGCCTCTTTTACAATGTATCAGCAGACAGATTACATGAAGGATGATTGCAGTGCAATGTTTTCCCAGGCCCGGAAAAAATGTGCTTTTATTATTTTTTTTTAAAAGGGAACTTTCTTTAACCCCCCTTTCCGACCAATATAGCCAGAGACCTTTCGCGAGTCATCTAGTTTTGTGGGGCATCCCGGCATCCCCCCAGAACCCCACCACCGCACCCTTTGGGCTGTCGGGGGCCCCAGATCACCCGTTCCTTTTACACAGTGATCAAGATGGGGTAAAGGGCCAAAAACAGTGATCCATGTAAACAGATTTCCAATTATCGGCAGTCCTTTCCTCACACGCTGTGTCTTTTGAGGGAAAACCCAAAAACGGAAAGGTGTCAGTACTGGTTTTTCACGTAAAACGTGCCAAACCGTGCCTTCTTATCAGTGCCCTTAGGAAGAAGAAAAATTTTTTAAAAGAAAGTAATTTTTCCAAAATTTTGTCCTTTTTTTTTATTTGTGTAGAAAAATAAAAAAAAACATGGTACTAAATCCACGAAAAACTATATCTGTCTCAAAAAATGACAAAAATTTTAAAACGCGCTGAAAGCTAAAAAATGGCCTGGGCAGGAAGGGGGTGAAAGTCCCCAGTATGGAAGGGTTAATACAATGAAAATTTATTTTTCACGTGACTCACAGTATAAATGTGATAAACGGGTTAATTTGGTATTTTGGGAATTTAAATAGAGCGGGGCCCTTGCCCTTTCCAACTTAATGTCTAAGTGTTGTTTTGAGAAAGATTTTTGATTTTAATTTTGGCTTAATCATTTTTTTCCACACCCGGGCTGTTCAAACCTAAAATCCCTTTTGAAAGAATTGATACCATACCGCAATGACCCGTGTTTTTGGTGGGAATTAATCAGCCAAAAATTAAAATGTTTACAATTTTTAATTTGGTAATAGAAACCCTCCCCCTCATCCATTCCTTTGTACTGTCAAGATTAGGGGGGGGGGGTTTTTTTGGGTGTTTTTCTGGGTGAGCAAGTGATACAGGTAATGGAAGGTAGATTGTTTTAAAATTTTTATGCATGAATGGTCTTTCAAATGTTTAAAATTGGGCTGGTTTTTTTTTTTTAATTGCAAAAATTTTTAATTTATGGTTTCCAGTTCAGGCTGATCAGTTCCATTTTTTAAATTGAATTTTTTAACCCCAATAAATGGCCCCTTGTATTTTTTACATAGTTAGTCTGGCTGAAAAAAAGAAAAGTTATAAATTCACCCCTTAAAAAAAAAATTAAACGTATACCCAAGTTGATCCAGAGAAGGCAAAAAACCCGCAAAAATGTCCCAAATTTTCTCTGCAGGGGAAACAATTCCTTCCGATCCCCCCAGAGGAAATCGGATAATTTCCCCGGATCAACTTTACCTATAAATAGTAACCAAATTTTATTTGGACCCAACAAAGAATCCCGGGCTTTTTAAAGAACCATGGTTCCCGAAGGTCTTGAGGGAGTTATTCCATTTTCACAGTCTTACTGTAAAAAAACCTTTTCCCTGTTTGGAGATTAAATTTATTTTCCTCTGCATTGGTCACTCTTTCCTTGGTACTTTTTTAAACGGGCAAAAATTTAAGGCCCCCCCATTAATAGTGCTCACGACCCCAACTTTTTTAAGATTTTCTTTTATCATTTAAGACGCTGCAAGTGCTCGTTTTTTTATTACCGGGGGAAATTTTTGGTTTTTCTTGGTCAAAGGTAGAAAGCTATTTCCAGTTCTAGCAATGGTAAATTTTTCGCCGAGCAAAAAAAAAAGTGATTAGCCCTTTTTTAGAAGCTTCCTCTACCTTTATAACAATAAGGCATGGTTTTGGAGTGTTTATAGGTTTGCCTGAGTGAGGGTATAAGATGAAATTAAAACTCTAATCAAAAAGGTTTGGGCATCTTCACCATATGTGGTATGCCGTACCTTTCCCGGCCCCCAGCCCCTAAGCATAAAAAAAGATCCCTTGGATTTTGGTGGTATACCCACTGACCAA
>CATNWA010005503.1:0-12936 GCA_951230385.1 Staurois parvus | reverse complement strand
ATTTGGCCTGGCTCTCGTTCCATGGCAGACTATGTGAAGGGCAACCTGAAGCATCGCTCTGCGGAGAACCGTGGTTGTCCAAGAGTGGAGTGCGGTGGGGTGGAGGAGACGATGGACCATTTCTTGCTTCGGTGCCCCTTCAATATAGATGTCTACAAGCGGGTGGGTGGGGCTCTGGGGATCCCTTTCCTTTCCCGCTTGAGTTACGCGGAGTGGTCTTACGGAGCCTTTCAGACTCACCGGGACTTTGATTTTGAGACACTTTTTCTAGTTAGCTTAGTAGTCCGTTACCACACGTGGAATGCACGGTGTCAGGTTTCCATTCGCAAAAAAGTCCTTCCTGTCGAGGTGGTGGTGAACAACGTTCTGGGTGAGGTTGGGAAGATTCGGGGTCTTGAGAAGGACAGGTGGCGGCCGGGAGCCTGGACAAAGGCGTGGAGGAATGTCAGGTCCCCGTAGCTGCTGTCTGTCAGTCTCTGGGGGCGTGGCTTCTCTTTCTGTCCTTTCACGTCCCCTAGATTTTGTAACATCAGATTTTTGAAGAAAGGCGGCATGTATGGGGTGAATGTTTAATCGTTTCTTTAGCCTGAGGGGGTGTTTAGGTGACGGTCAGGATTTACTATTTTGCTGCAGTAAGCTGGTTTTGTTTAATTATATATATATTTTATTCTGTATATATGTAAATATGATTTTTTATGATGTTTTTGTTTGCAAGATTTTAATAAACATTTAATAAAAATTTTACAATCTAATGCCCCCTCCCCCCTCCGCAGTCCCATCAGTCTCTGTACCAGAGGAGCTTACACTCTAATGCCCCCTCCCCCCCCACAGTCACATCAGTCTCTGTACCAGAGGAGCTTACACTCTAATGCCCCCTCCCCCACAGTCCCATCAGTCTCTGTACCAGAGGAGCTTACACTCTAATGCCCCCTCCCCCACAGTCCCATCAGTCTCTGTACCAGAGGAGCTTACGCTCTAATGCCCCCTCCCCCACAGTCCCACCAAGCCTACTTTGTAACCCTCATCAACACCCTCTCCACCTGTCCCCGCCGGCTCTTCTCCACTTTCAACTCTGTACCAGAGGAGCTTACACGAGCGGTCGTAGAGGTGGTGGGGTCGATGTGCTCTTGTCACCGCTGACCACCCTCCAGGTCCTTCCAAATTCCCCCTCTCTATCCTTCTCCTCCTTCGAGGCTCACTGCATCCGACTCTTCTCCCCCACCCCTCTGAGGATTGCAGTAATCTATCGGCCTCCTGGACCCGTATCCCGCTTCCTGGACGACTTTTCCATCTGGCTGCCCTTCTTCCTCTCCTCTGAGCTCCCCACTATCATCCTTGGAGACTTCAATATCCCCATCAATATCAACAACCCGGCTACATCCCAACTCCTCCACCTAACCTCTTCTTCTGCACTCACACAGCGCACACAGTCCTCCACCCACACCGACGGGAACACCCTGGACCTCGTCTTCTCCCATCTCTGCACCCCCACAACCTCACAAACACCCCTTTCCCCCTCTCTGACCACAACCTCATTACGTTCTCCGTCTCCCAGTCCTATAACGCCTCCCCCCCCCCAAACGTCAAACCATCACCAGCCGTAACCTCCGCAACCTGAACCCGGCCCCTCTCCACTCTGCAGCTGACCGTCTGTATGACAGTATCCTTCCCCTGTCCTGCCCTGCCCTGACCACTACTGCGTACAACGACTCACTGTCAGCTGCCCTAGACTCCCTGGCACCCCTAACCACACGTAGCATCAGACCCCGACCTCTCCAATCCTGGCAGACTGACCACACTAAACATCTTAAACAACGCAGTCGTGCGCTGGAACGATTATGGCGCAAAACCAGATCCCCTCGAGTGTTCTCCCTCTACAAATCCGCCTTCCTCACCTACACCTCCTCCCTCCATGCCACCAAACAAGCCTACTTCGTAACCCTCATCAACACCCTCTCCTCCAATCCTCGCCGGCTCTTCTCCACTTTCAACTCCCTACTCTCTCCCCCCCACCTCCACCCAGTACCTCACTCACCGCTCCCCGCCCCCACCCAGCACCTCACTCACCACTCCCCCCCCACCCAGCACCTCACTTACCGCTCTCCCCCCCCCCCTCACCCCCACCCAGTACCTCACTCACCACCCACGAGATTGCCGATCACTTCCAAAATAAGATCGACGCAATCCGTAAGGACATCGCCAATGCTCAACCCACCTCCCCACCTAGCCTCCCTCCCACCATAACCCCATCAACTCTCCCCTCCTGTGACCTCGCAACCGCCCTACCCCCCCCACCACACCTAACGTCCCACACACTATAACCCCCCCAACACTCCGCTCCTTCAGCCTTGCTACCACTGAGGAGGTTACTAAGGTCTTCTCAGAAGCCCGCCTCACCATTTGCCCCCTTGACCCTGTCCCCACACAACTCCTCCGGTCACCCTCCTCCTCCATCCTAAGATCCCTCACCCACATCTTCAATCTCTCCCTCTCCACTGGCACATTCCCCTCCCCCCTAAAGCAACACGCTCCACTCACATCACCCCCATACTTAAAAAAACCCTCCTTGGACCCCACCGACCTGAACAACCTTAGACCCATCTCCCTGCTGCCATTTACTTCCAAGCTCCTCGAGCGCCTGGTCTACAATCGCCTAAGCACCCACCCTCACCGACAACAACCTCCTCGATCCCCTACAATCTGGCTTCCGTCCCCTACACACCACCAAAACCGCCCTACTTAAAATCACTAACGACCTGCTAACCGCCAAACCTAATGGCCACTACTCAGTCCTCCTACTCCTCGACCTTTCCGCAGCCTTCGACACAGTCCACCACCTCCTCCTCCTTACTAAACTACACTCCCTCGGCCTCAGAGACTCCGCCCTCTCCTGGCTCTCCTCCTATCTATCCCAACGCTCCTTCAGTGTTACCTATAACGCTACCACCTCCCCCTCACTCCCCCTCTCTGTTGAGGTCCCCCAAGGCTCTGTCCTGGGGCCCCTTCTCTTCTCCATCTACACCTCCTCCCTTGGCCAACTCATACACTCTCACGGCTTCAACTATCACCTCTATGCCGATGACAAACAAATCTATCTCTCAACCCCCCACCTCACCCCCTCACTCTCTGCCCGCATCACCCACCTACTGAAAGACATATCAGATTGGATGTCGCTCCATTTCCTCAAATTAAACCTTTCCAAAACCGAGCTCCTGGTTTTCCCCCCAGCCCGTGCCCCCCCCCCCCCCCCCCCCCCCCCTGACTTCTTCATCACGACCAACAACGCCACCATCAGTCCCACCCCACAAGCCAAAGTCCTGGGTGTCACTCTAGACTCAGACCTGTCCTTCCAGCCCCAAGTCCAATCGTTGGCAAACTCATGCAGGCTCCACCTCCGCAACATCTCCAAAATACGTTCATTCCTCACCCCAGACACTACTAAACAACTCGTTCACTCCCTCATTACCTCACGCCTGGACTACTGCAACTCCCTTGTCACCGGCCTACCTCATCACAGACTATCCCCGCTTCAGTCTATCCTGAACTCAGCGGCCAGACTCATCCACCTCACCAACCGCTCCGCATCTGCCACCCCTCTCTGTCATTCCCTCCACTGGCCTCCACTCAGTGTCCTCCACCCCCCCTCTGTCATTCCCTCCACTGACCTCCACTCAGTGTCCTCCACCCCCCTCTGTCATTCCCTCCACTGGCTCCTGATTGCCCAATGCATTAAATTCAAACTACTAACACAGACATACAAAGCCATTCATAACTCCGCCCCAAACTACCTCACCGACCTGATTCCCAAATACCACCCAATCCGTAATCTTCGCTCCTCACAAGACCTCCTACTTTCTCTAGCTCCCTGGTCTCCACCTCCCACGCCCGACTGCAGGACTTCTCCAGGACTTCCCCCATCCTCTGGAACTCCCTACCCCAATCCATCAGACTGTCACCTTCCCTCCTCACCTTCAGGCGCACCCTGAAAACCCATCTCTTCAGGGAAGCCTACCCCACCCTCACCTAACAGCCGATCTCCTCCACTCCTCCTACCACTCCATCCCCCACAGCCACTTCCTCCTGTACCACCATCCCCCCCCTCCTAGATTGTAAGCTGGAAAGAGCAGGGCCCTCCCCCCCTCGTGTATTGTATTGTTACTGTCTTGTCTCATGTTCTGTCCCCACTATAATGTACAGCGCTGAGCAAACCTTCTGCCGCCATATAAATCCTCTATAATAATAATAATATCATAACTCCTCCCCCCCAGTCCCATCAGTCTCTGTACCAGAGGAGCTTACGCTCTAATGTCCCCCCCCGCAGCCACATCCCCCGCAGTCCCATCAGTCTCTGTACCAGAGGAGCTTACACTCTAATGTCGCAATGGAACCCTCCCCCGCAGTCCCATCAGTCTCTGTACCAGAGGAGCTTACGCTCTAATGTCCCCTCCCCCGCAGCCACATCAGTCTCTGGTCTATCTGCCTCCTGAACTGGTGTCACACTTTCTTGAAGACTTCTCTGCTTGGGAGCCGTACTTTCTCTTCTCTGAAATGTTAACAGCCTTTCTACATCTCAATGTAACCTTTTTGGCCTAACACAAGGGACACACAATGGACACACGATGGACACACAAGGGGACACAAACAATGGACACACACAATGGACATACAATGACACACAATGGACACACAATGGACACACAATGGACACACAATGGACATACAATGGACACACAAAGGACATACAATGACACACAATGGACACACAACAGTGGACATACACACAATGGACACACAATGGACACACAACATACAATGGACACACAATGGACATGGACATACAATGGACACACAATGGACATGGACAATGGACACACAATGGACATACAATGGACACACACAATGGACACACAATGGACACACAATGGACATACAGTGGACACACAATGGACACACACATGGACATACAATGGACACACAACACACAAGGTGGACACACAATGGACAATGGACATACAATGGACACACAATGGACATACAACATATGGACACACAATGGACACACAATGGACACACACACAATGGACATACACAATGACACATACAGTGGACACACAATGGACACACAATGGACATACAATGGACACACAATGGACACACAATGGACATACAATGGACACACAACACACAATGGGACATACAACACACAATGGACACACACAATGGACATATACATGGACACAATACAATGGACACACAATGGACACACAAATGGGACACACAATGGATGGACACACAATGGACACACAAGGGACACAATGGGGACACACAATGGACACACAAGGGACACACAATGGACACACAATGGACACACAATGGACATACAATGGACACACAATGGACACACAATGGACATGGACACACAACGATACAATGGACACACAATGGATGGACACACAATGGACATACAATGGACATACAATGGACACAAAATGGACACACAAGGGACACACAAGGGACACACAATGGACACACAAGGGACACACAATGGACACACACTTTCACTTACTCCTATGGTATGGAACACAACCGGACATAAATGGACACACACCCTTGACCTTGGATTTTCCCATCTCTGCACTTCTTGCAACCTCACCAACCTGCCTGTCCTCCCTCTCATCACCTTCACAGTGTCCTCGTCTTCCACCACCTTTCCCTCCAAGCACCAAACAGTTTCTTGTAGAAACCTCCACCACTTGAACCGTTCTCTTCTCTATTCTGCTACTGACCTCCTCTATGACAAATCCTAACCCCTGTCCTGCCCTGACGTGGCCCCTTTTGTCCTCACTGAATGACTTGCTCTCCTTATCACACCCAGAATCAGGCCACTAAAACCCCGGCAGATTGGTGACACCGGAAATGGCCGTGATTGTAGCATGAAATCAAATCTCTGCAATCCTTCACCCTTTATAGAACACAATAAATTCCTGCCTCCATGCTGCCCCCCAACACCCTTCCCCCCATGTACACACCAGGGCCCTCCTCCCCAACATCAAGATCAATACCTATGGGTCCCCTCCTCACACCAGGGAACTAGGTGTAGTCCTGACTCTGTCCTTTCAGCCCCAAGTCCTATTACTGTCCACTCCGAATCTTGTGGACTTCATGTTGGTAACATCTCTATAATATGCTCCTTCTTAACCAATGAAACCTTCAGGCATTTCATTGACTTCTTGCCCTGGATATAGGTAAAGGATAAGCTCTCCAGTGTAATAGAATGTCTGGCCTTTCTCCCGCCAATTCATTCATAGATGGACCCCTTGGGCTACTTTCACACTGCACCGTTGCAGAAACGTGGTAAAAAGGCGTATGCGTTTTTGCTGCATTTTGTCCACGTTTCTGGTGCGTTTTACATTGTGGAAGCTGCCTTAGTGTGTACAAGATCATTAGAAGGATGGTAGCAAAATTTGTATCTGAATGGGAATGGGAGAAAGGAAGGGGGCAGGGAAAGGAGAGGGAGAGGGAGGGGGAAGGGCAGGGGCGTATTTACCACAAGGCAAACAAGGCACTTGCTTAGGGTGGCATTTTTCAGGGGGGCATTACCTCTCCCCAGAAGAAGGGATGAAAAAAAGGACACGCTTGCCATGGGAACCACGTGGGATCCGAGAGAGGCTGCGGGCTGCTTGATGGTGTACGTAGAGCCTGACACTTGTTCTCTATTGCCGGGGGGAGGGGGTAGTGGAAGGCTCTCCCGGTGGGGGGCAGGGGTGTTGTTGGTCAATGTCATCATTGTCAGGTTCTCTCCACTGTGGGGGGGGGGGGGGTGGTGGTGGTGGTCGGTGTGTCCATGGGGGCAGACGATTTTTGTGTTGGGCAGCACAAAACCTAAATACACCTCTGGGGAAGGGTGGACAGGGTGGTGGAAGGATGGAGTAAGGAAGGGAAGAATGAGGAAGGCAAAAAAAAGGAGAAGGAAAGGGAAAGGGGAGGTAAAGGAAGAAGAACGAGACATTGGAAGGAACAGAGGGGGAGAAAAGAGAAATGAAGAGAATCCGTCGATAATAAATGGGTGACGTCCCATCCATGGGTCATACCTTCTACTTCCAAGAGTGAAGATCCAAAGCTTCTCGTCTACTAAACCAAGAGGACCTGTCTCCTCCTCTCTCCCAGATTATCTATCCAATGATCGGCACTTTCATAGACTCTCTTCCAGTTGTGTTTATCGGTCACATGTCCAGACACATCGGTGTTCTTATCAGTTCTAATGTTGGAAAGACGATCCCCAAAATGGTCTCACAACCTTCTGGCCATCCTGCCTAAATACTGTGAGTGACACGGGAGGTGACAAAAGATCCCACATTTCATGGAACAATTATCTACTACCGGATTGTTGAATGGTGTAAGAAGAAATGTGGGCGTCCCCTAAAAGGGAAGATCTAGCTGCTCCACGTTTATATGAATCTGGAAGGTGTGACCAGGTTGTGGGAACTTTCAATAAAATGTTAAATATATTTGATAATTACAGCGTAGACCTTTTTTTATTGAATTCTGCTGAATGAACTCTGGCTCAACCCAGGAAGATTATAATATTCTAAGAATTGCTGAGATTCTAAAAAAAGGTTGTTTCAATTTTAGGAGGACGGGTGTACTGACACGTAGACAGGAGGACACCGAGATTCCAGGAGAATGAACATCTTTGTAGGCTAAAGTGGTCTCATGGTTGCCGGGCCTCAACCAATCGACTAGTTTTATGACGAAGGAAAACTCACAATGTATTCCGGCTACTCTTCTATGTTTAGGAGATCTTCAGAGCTCACCAATGGTGCATTGTGGAGAAGACAACGTCTGTGTGGCCAGGTGAAGGACAGTCAAACAATCAGGTGTACCCCACACACCGAACAATGAACTAGCCGAGGAGATACGCCGAGCTAAACCCACAAGAGGAAAGGCCTGGAGTCTTGTTGTAGGAGGAGATGGGATCTGTTTCTATATTTCAAATATTCAGATAAAATAAGTCGGTTTCACGAACTCTATATTGCAGATCAAAAGGTTAGAGCCGATATATAGAAATCTCTGTCCTTGATAAGGGACCACATCCCCTACAAAGGACTGTCTAGCAGCTTTACCAGGGAAAATAACCCAGCTATTATCATGGGGCATACGTAGAAACACAGGACTCTGAATCGGGGCTCTCCAAACTTCATAAAAGAAGGGCCAGTTTACTGTCCTTCAGACTTTAGGGGGCCGGACTGTGACCAGTGGGAGAAGAAAATGTCCCAGCAACAGTGGGAGAAGAAAATGTCCAGCAACAGTGGGAGGAGAAAATGTCCCAGCAACAGTGGGAGAAGAAAATGTCCCAGCAACAGTGGGAGAAGAAAATGTCCCAGCAACAGTGGGAGAGAAAATGTCCCAGCAACAGTGGGAGAAGAAAATGTCCCAGCAACAGTGGGAGGAGAGAAAATGTCCCAGAAACAGTGGGAGAGAAGAAAACGTCCCAGCAACAGTGGGAGGAGAAAACGTCCCAGCAACAGTGGGAGAAGAAAATGTCCCAGCAACAGTGGGAGGAAGAAAATGTCCCAGCAACAGTGGGAGAAGAAAATGTCCCAGCAACAGTGGGAGGAGAAAATGTCCCAGAAACAGTGGGAGAAGAAAACGTCCCAGCAACAGTGGGAGGAGAAAACGTCCCAGCAACAGTGGGAGAAGAAAATGTCCCAGCAACAGTGGGAGAAGAAAAACGTCCCAGCAACAGTGGGGAGAAGAAAATGTCCCAGCAACAGTGGGAGGAGAAAATGTCCCAGTAACAGTGGGAAAAGAAAATGTCCCCAAAAAAAACGTCCCAGTAACAGTGGGAGGAGAAAATGTCCCAGCAACAGTGGGAGGAGAAAAACGTCCCAGAAACAGTGGGAGAAGAAAATGTCCCAGCAACAGTGGGAGGAGAAAATGTCCCAGCAACAGTGGGAGGAGAAAAACGTCCCAGAAACAGTGGGAGAAGAAAATGACCCAGCAACAGTGGGAGAAGAAAATGGACCCAGCAACAGTGGGAGGAGGAAAACGTCCCAGCAACAGTGGGAGGAGAAAATGTCCCAGCAACAGTGGGAGGAGCAACAGTGGGAGAAAAATGTCCCAGCAACAGTGGGAGGAGAAAATGTCCCAGAAACAGTGGGAGGAGAAAATGTCCCAACATGCAACAGTGGGAGAAGAAACGTTCCCAGCAACAGTGGGGAGGAAAAATGTCCCAGCAACAGTTGGGAGGAGAAAATGTCCCAGCAACAGTGGGAGGAGAAAACGTCCCAGCAACAGTGGGAGAAGAAAATGTCCCAGCAACAGTGGTAGAAGAAAATGTCCCAGAAACAGTGGGGAGAAGGAAAACGTCCCATCCAGGGGCGGGGACTGACCATTTAGGCATTCGGGCACTGCCTGAGGGCCCAGGGTCTAGTAGGGGGCCACATGAGATGGTACCTTTCATAGGCTTTTTTAGGTGTGGTTTGAGTGTGAGCGAGGATACAGGGGCCCCATGATTTCCTATTGAGTTGTCAGTCGCCCCACCCTGGTCCCATCAGTAGTATTAACGGGAGAATAGTGCCCCATCACTGGTGACACCCTGAGGAAGTCACGTGATTCTAGTGACGTAATGCGTTGGTACGCGGGGTGAACGCACATCTGGTGTGGACGCCATCTTGGTACACACCCATTTTCCTACCCCATGCAGTAACTCTATAGCAGGAGGTTCCAGTGCTAATATTTCAGTTTGTACAAGTGAGGAGCATTTTTCTTATCTGTAATAAAGGCAATTGATTTTGAAATGACTTCACTATGGAGGATCTCCTGGTTGTCACCATGACCTGCATGGGACAGTCTGGTATATAGCAGATATATATATTCGGGAGAGGACTGGAGAACAGTGAGAGCCACCAGAGAGGGGATCACAGGGGAGAACATCTAATACAGCTACTGCCTGGTGAAGGATCCTGGAGTCATCCTGCAAGCGAGGGTGGCCAAGTGGGTCACCAAAAGGAGGTGAGGGTTCAATTTAGCCACTGTGGAGTGTGTGTATACACCAGGGGCGGTTACTGACAACTCATGGGGCCCCCGGCAATAGGTGATCATGGGGCCCTTGTGTCCCAAACTCAAAAAAGCCTATGAAAAAGGTACAGGGGCATCTCATGGGGCCCCCTACTGACCCCGGGCCCTCGGTCAGTGCCCTGGTTTCCAAATGGTCAGTCCGCCCCTGGTGATAGACGATCACAATTCTCAACACGTTTTCACTCTGAATGGACGTTTTTGCAGCACAATTTATTGGAAGAATAATGGAGAATTAGAGACTTTATAATTGCAATATTTTCTTTTTCTTATTCTTTATAGATTTTGTTTCCGTATTATCTGGGTCGCATTTTGTGTTTTATTTATTAGTTCGGGATTTAAATTGAATGAATTATCTTTGCAGGGAGTCACTTGTGCGTTATTTTCCCCCTATATGGGGTGTCAATCGTTGGTCTACGTATGTCGGAGGTGTTGGGGGGTCCATCTCTTTACACACATTTCTTTGTGTGGTGTTTGATTGCACCTTAGGGAGGCGTGGTCATTAAGGGGGGTAAATCCTCAGGAGGGGGAGGGGGTTAGGGAAGCCTTGGAGAGGAGCTCATTCTGCACCTTAGGGAGGCGTGGTCATTAAGGGGGGTAAAAATCCTCTGGAGGGGTTGGAAGGATTCGTTAAGGCCTTGGAGAGGAGCGCAGCACGCACCTTCTGGGCCAACGTTAGAGTGTTGGACACTAAGAAAGGCTCTGCATTTGATCTTATCGCTATGTACTGGTTTTTTTCTATGGTCTTTGCATGCTTTATGTATTATTTATCAGGGATTATCATCTATTCTATTATAGTTTTCGTGTGTTATATTACACTTGTTGAAAAGGTACCAGAGTGCTGGCCGCTTTAATATATACTTATCACTCATTTAAATGCATGAGTACGGAATTTTCTAGTTGAGAGCCCCATCATTGTGTTCCAGTGGGAGGAATAGTGCCCCATCATTGGTGTCAGTGGGTAGGAATAGTTGCCCCATTATTGGTGTCAGTGGAGAGGAATAGTGTCCCATCATTGGTGTCAGCGGGAGGAATAGTGTCCCATCATTGGTGTCAGCGGAGGAAAAGTGCCCCATCATTGGTGTCAGCGGGAGGAATAGTGCCCATCATTGGAGTTGATCAGTGGGAGGAATACTGCCCCCATCGGTGGTGTCATGGGAGGAATAGTGCCCCATCGTTGGTGTCAGTGGGAGTGAATAGTGCCCCATCATTGGGGTCAGTGAGGAATAGTGCCTCATCGTCTATGGTGTTCAGTGGGAGGAATAGTGCCCCAACCATTGGTGTCAGTGGGAGGAATAGTGCCCCATCATTGGTGTCAGTGGGAGTAAAGTGCCCCATCATTGGTGTCAGTGGGAGGGAATAGTGCCCCATCATTGGTGTCAGTGGGAGGAATAGTGCCCCATCATTGGTGTCAGTGGGAGGCATAGTGCCCCATCATTGGCGTGTCAGTGGGAGGAAATAATGCCCCATCATTTGGTGTCAGTGGGTAGGAATAGTGTCCATCATTTCCTTGGAGACCTTATGGAACATAATGTGATTTGTTTGCTTGAATACTGTGTGAACTCATAAGAAGTCAGCGTATGATTTACAAAATCACCGCCACACAAATAATGTGAGATATAAGTAGCGGCAGCGTGAAGCGGTGGTTTGTGGGGGTGTTGGCATGCTGTTAATACAGACATTGCTACAACAACTATTCTCATACAGTGAGGAACCGAAGTATTGAACCCCCTTGTGATTCTGCAAGTTCACCCACTACCTCCATCATGGAGGTGTCTGACATTCACATTGCAGGGAGTGTCGCATTCCCACTCTGAGGACAGAATTCAGGAGATCACATCCCATTGTTACTGATCTGTAAAGAATGTATTTGTCTCGCACGCTGAACAGAAGTATTTGAACACCTGAGAAACAGCAAGAATTCTGAGCTCCCAAAGAACTTGTTACTTTGCACGCTTTACAAAGCCCCCTCTACTCCACTCATTCATCCTCACTTAGTAGCACCTGTCTGAGCTCTTTAAAGACCACCATCTGTTCCACCCGACCGTCAATCAGACGCCCAACTACTACCATGGCCAAAAGACCACAGAGCAGTCCAAAAGTACAACATAGACAAAATTGTGGACCTCCACAAGGCTGGAAAGGGCTACGGGGCCATTGCCCAGAGCACTTTTGGTGTAAATAGATCAAACTGTTGGAGCAATTGTTAGAAAATGGAATAGGCTACAGACGACTGTCCAGACTCCCTCGGGACATGGGGCTCCATTGCAAGGAATGGTCACCTCGTGGGGTATCACTGAAGAGAAGAAAGGTGAGGAAGGAATAGCCCAGAACTACAAGGGAGGAGCTGGTCAAGGACATGAAGAGAGCGGGGACCACATGTTTCATCAGGTCACTGACGGTACGGAACACTACGACGTCATGGGTTCCAAACATGCATTGCACGGAAGGTTCCCCTGCACAAGTCATCACATGTCCAGGCCCGTCTGAAGGTATCCCCTGCTCCAGTCATCACATGTCCAGGTCCCGTTTGAAGGTTCCTCTCTGCTCCAGTCCATCACATGTTCCAGGCCCGTCTGAAGGTTCCCCTGCTCCAGTCATCACATGTCCAGGCCCGTCTGAAGGTTCCTGCTCAGTCATCACAGGTCGTGGCCGTCTAATGGTTCCCCTGCTCAAAGTTCATCACATGTCCCCAGGGCCCGTCTGAAGGTAGCCAATGACATCTGGATGATGCAGAGGAGGCATGGGAGAAAGTCATGTGGTCAGATGAGACCAAAGGGAAAATTTTTGGTCTAAATTCACTCGTGGTTTGGGGGAAAAAGAAGGGTGATGGATCCCCAAAACACCCCTCCCACTTGA
>CATNWA010005502.1:0-16182 GCA_951230385.1 Staurois parvus | reverse complement strand
AGAAGAGGATGATGATGATGAAGATGATGAAGAAGAGATGATGATGATGAAGAAGAAGAAGAAGATGAAGAGGAAGAAGAAGAGGATGATGATGAAGAAGAAGAGAAGAAGAAGAGGAAGAAGAAGGATGAAAAATGAGAGGAATTCCAGTATGGCAAAAAGTGTCCCTGCAGAGAGCTCCGCTATTTCTTTGACAGTTCCTTGACATTTACAGCGGTTGCAACATTGTATCTATTTGTTTCCGAATAAAAACATCTGTATCCGAAATGGATACCCGCTTGAACAACCGATTTTTCATTTTTTAAAAGAAAAATCGGCTGTTTTTCTCCCCGTCTATGGCCTGCATAAGCATTAGTGTGCCTGGGGGAGGGGGGGACCTTTGGCCTTTCCAAACACAGTAGATGCTCCAAGAATGTTTCCTTGAACTCTTGAAATGGTTAAAAAGGAAAGACACTCTAGATAGCCTGCACTGAGAATTGACTGTCATGATGACGTGTCAATGATTATTTGCTCTCATTTTTCAGGAGTGGTACTGCTTGCGGTTGAAGCTGGTAGAAATCCACCTTCACGTCCTCCACTCACCTTCACTTGTGGCCAGTGGATATTTTGTGGCCGCAGGCAAGAAAGAACTGGCATCGAGGACCTGCATAATGACCCTGGCATGCCAGAGGTGGTTTGGAAGCAGCACAGCAATTTGACCATCCCTTTCCTCTATGTTGGTTTTAGGGGTGCAGAATTGCTTCTCGTTCGTGAACGGACTGTCGCCGGATATCAGAGTCCCCATATTTTCAAGATATGTTTTAGCCATGTTGGCTTATTTTTATGTTATTTTCCAAGTGTGTCGCACCTAACCGCACAGTAGTGTGGTGCCATGCGTATTTGTGGCTGTGAATGGGGCTGTTTTTATAGACGTGTGTAGGTGCAACAACGTTTTCATCATGGTACCTGCGCACATCTACATAGGGCATTGCATTTCTTTGCTGTGCTGGAAAATGTGTGTTCTTGCATGCGTTTCTGCACCACCAATGGTGTGAACAAGTCCTAAGGGCTGGTTCACACTATAGAAAAACAGTCTAGATGTGTTCCTGATGGGTTTTTTTCATGCCCTTTTGGCATGCATGTTTAGTGTGTTCCACATTTTGGATGCGTTTTGGACATGTTTACATTGCATTTTTGTATCCCTTCCACTTATTTTTTTCTATTTTCTTTGTATTCAATGTAGTTAGGGACATGTGCGTTTTAGTACATTCAAGGACGTTTCAATGTGTTCCAGTACAGTTCTGTGCAGAAACAATGCAGCGTGGTCAACTTTGTTTACAGCACCTGCAATGCATTGAAAAAAATGCAAGCGCTGATGTGAACTATGACATTGACAACCATATAACCTTCTTTCTGTGCGTTTGTGATGCTGAAAAAGCAACTGAAACACATGTAGTGTGAACTGGCCCTAAAGGTTATTAGAGGTCAGGGAACAGGACTGACCAGGAATTGTGAATTCAATCAGACTAGTGGTGAGATACAATCAGCAATTGTATAATAATGTGAGATCTGAGCTGTAGCTGATAGAAAATGAGACACATTCACTTGATCAGTAAATAGATAGTTAAAGAGTGGGGCGGTGATCCATAGATTTGCATATGGGACAGGTGATGATGGGGTGGGGGAGGGGGTCAAGTTTGTATAAGGAGACAGATTTAAAAGAGAAAAAAGTTACAATGAAATATACACGGCATGAAACTTGCACATGACCTAATTGGCAGAAGAACAGTACGCAAGTAACATTCATCCACTTTCTAGTCATTAGGCAAAATCATAATTGATTGATCAATATTCCTGCCACAACCCAGAAAATTGATCTCCATTTTTTTGGGATGTTGCCAAGACTGGGATTAGAACCCATGACCCAAGTGCTGTAAGTTCTGAGCTCTAACCACTAAACCACTGTGGGAAACACAGTTTGAGCTATAATGTAGAATAGTTACATTGTTTAAAAATGATAAAGCGAGCGCTGGTCAAATGATATAGACTAGTAAAATGGTATTACACAAGATAAATATAACCACGAACAGTAGTGCATGAACTCGTGAAAGGTCATCCACCCCTGTGACAGTGTACTACACTATTGAGCACCTTTCTGGCTCCTGTGGCTGAGCTAATTCCTCCCCAGGACCATTTGGGCACCCACCCTGATGGATGGATGGATGGATGGAGCTGGATGACTAACCCATAGCTGCCAGCATACCGCTGCACCCCCAGATGTGCGATGTGTATAACCCATGCACATTAATACTTTTTTTCTGGTGAGTGTAGACCAGTCCCAAGGGTGGTTTACCTTTCACGAGTTCATGCACTACTGTCCGTCACGGAGAGACCACACGTGCCATTCATAGGCACTCTCTGAGTTGGTACTCTCACACGAAGGACATTCCATTATTCAGGAATGATTCTATGAACTTATTTTAGCACGATTTACCAGTTTACATCATTATTGCAATTCTTTGCACTTTTTGGTTTTTACATGCGTTCATTATTGATCACATGCATTTATAGCGCTGCACTTGTCTTTAACATAGAATAGTTATGTGATTAAAGAGAATGAAGATATATAACTATATTGGGAAATTAGAAGTATATAAATTATTTGAGATATAAGTGTGAAAAATTTAACATTTGAAAAGTATGACATTCATTAGTAAATGCAATACTTTCCTGATCATTTTGGAGAAAACAGCAAAAGCAAAAAAAAAAAAGCAAAAGAGAATTTTCAGAATGTAATAGTACAGCTGTATTAGAATTTTCTATCAGAAGAAAAACGCCAATGTTAATAAAGCCCGCGCTTGTGCGCCATCTAGCGAATATATCCGGTATTGCACCTAAAAATGTGCCAGACAGGATACCTCATTCACTAATGGCAAAGTAGTCAGTAGACGCTCGTTAATGAGCTTGCTAGACGCTGGTCAGACCACTGATTGATTGACGTAAATATACTCGCCGTTCCTCTGTGGATGCGTGATAACGTCACCACCCCTCCCCTACGCGTTACGCTACAGGGACTCGTAGCTTCCTCTGGGGGATGTGGATTTGCATTCCATCATTCACAGAGGCTATTTTTATCCTGCCGGCTCCATTTTTGCTGTGATTTATTAACTATTCGTTACTTCTCCATTACTTTGGAGTCCAGACTATATCTCAATATTATTCATTGTATATATACAAAGTACGCATCATCATCCTTCGGCTGTATACTTAATGCTTACATCCACACCCCTCACAATCTGGATTACAATTACTGGATTTTATTCACATATAATTTTGCTCTTGTGGAGTTCTGATTGGAATTTAGCGGCCAACTTGGTGTACATAGTTTCCAAGCAAGATTCCAAATCACCTTAGTAAGTTGCTGTGAGTACTCACTGTCCTGAGCTGAAGAATGGGTTGTGGTATCCTGTGTAGAACCGGAAGGAGATGCTCGTATCTTGAGACATGCTGCAAATCTTGTGCGTTTTCATTAAATATGTCGTAAGGGATTTTTGAGCATTACCCCTACTTTTCTTTTTGGTAGATGGCATGCAGGAAGTCTCCTGGGGGTGATCAATTGAATTTTGTATAACCAAGGATAGTGATGACCCCAGGGGAACTATAACGCCCGATACCAGTGCAAGGGTATAGTTACATAGATGCAGTCAGCCGTCTAAGCACAATATCTATATTGTAAAAATGAGATTTAACATATGGGATTGATAAGTGGTTATCAGCTGTGGTGGTTATGTGCTATAGGGGCCAGAAAACCAGATGCTGGCCCAACCACTGTAATAGGGTCAGATAAGGCACAGGGGACCGCCTGGCACAGGATCTCCAGGGCTCTAGAACCCAGAGCTGGTCAAATGGGGTGTAGGGAGCCCAGATACCTGACTCCCAGGAAATTGCAGGCCCCCACAAGCCTCCAGGATGCGCTTATGATAATATAGGCCTCAGACACTTGTCACAGTCCTGGGGGCACTGATAGGGGACCTGAAGGGTGCTGGCTGCACTGCCCTCCGCTGGCTGTACTCACGATTGGGCTGGATGGTGTCCAGAACAGGGGCCTGGCTATGTCGTGGCAGGCTACAGTAGGCCTTAACAGGCCAGGTAAGCCAGCTGCTGCGGAGAGGGGCAAAACTCACTCCACTCCCCTCTTCCGGGTGCGGGGAGGGTCGGAAAGGCCTACAGTGCCCACTTGAGTCTCTCCGCTGTCTGGATGGCAGCAGATTATGTGAGGAGGATAGATCGCTTTAGGCCGCACCAAGCCGGTGTGTCTGCCGCTACGGAGAGGGGCCAAAGTCGCTCCGCTCCCCTCCTCTAGGTGCGGGCAGGGTCGGGGAGACCTCCGGTGCCCGCTGATGGCTCTCTGCTGCCCGGATGGCAGCAGATTCAGTTGTAAGGTGCCGGAGCTAGCGATTATGCGGCCGCTCCGGTCGCCATCTTGAACACACCCTCAAGGGCAGTAATTCTAACACTAGACCTCCTCTGTAAATCTAAAATGGTAGCTTGTAAAGGCTTTTAATATGTTGCCTATGGATAATAAAAATGTATGCAGTTTGTTGCCGTTGCACGGGCATGCACAGTTTTAAATCATGTCATGTTTGGTATCTATTTACTCGGCAGACCATCATCTTTTATATTTTACCAAATAATTGGCCAATATATTGTGTTTTTGTGCATTAAGAGTAAAAAAAGTGTATTTTTAAAACAAAAAGTTGCTTTTGAAAAATTGCTGCATGAGTACTATCTGACATAAAAAATTGTAGCACCCACCATTTTATTCACTAGGGTGTCTGCTTTAAAAAAAATATAATGTTTGGGGTTTAAATCAATTTCCTAGCAAAAATACTGATTTATTTCATGTGAACAAAAAGGCCCTGATTTACTATTGTGCCTGGGCGCATTTCCGTGGCGAACGTCTACTTTTTATGAGCGACCGTCTACTTTTACCCCGCAACGAGATTTACTATTGAGCAGCGTCATAAGTAGACGCCCAATCGAATTTACTAACGAGACACACGCCCGGAATCAGACTCACAAGGCAGACTTGCTAAGAGAGGCATGTCTAAGAACATGAAAAATCACTGCAGAGACATGTTCACTTTGAAATTTGCTTTGCCAAATATCAGGACTTCACTTTAAACAATATCTGCCATTTCAAAAAAAAATTAAGAATGTGTTAAAAATAGTTTTTTTTAAAGCAAATCAACACAGTAAAAAACTAGACGCCTGTGCAGTGTCTTTGGCCAATATATAAATGCACATTTTAGACGTCCTCTGTGGGCGCTTGCTTTTTAGCCACTGCTCAAGAGTAAATCTCAGTGTGGATTCCTCTGACAGCTGGTACTCGGTCGCGTCTACTGTGTTTAACAAACAGCATCAAGCATATCTTTATGTATTCTAATTTGATTTCCTTAGTTCTAGTGATTCTATTTTTGTTTCTTATCCTTTATAATTTTTTCTGTAATGATTTTACAGCGTGGGTCCTCCCTCTCATCCATACCAAGCCCTTCAGGTCTGGTATGGATATTAAGGGGGAACTCCACGCCGAAATTTAGAAAAAAAAAACAGCGTGGGTCCCCCTCAATATCCATACCAGACCCTTATCCGAGCATGCAGCCCGGCAGGTCAGGAAAGGGGGGGGGGACGAGCGAGCGCCCCCCTTCTGAACCATACCAGGCCACATGCCCTCAACATGGGGGGGTGCACCATGTTGATGGGGACAAGGGCCTCTTCCCCACAACCCTGGCCGGTGGTTGTGGGGGTCTGCGGGCGGGGGGCTTATCAGAATCTAGAAGCCCCCTTTAACAAGGGGGCCCCCAGATCCCACCCCCCCCCCCTACGTGAATGAGTCTGCGGTACATGGTCCCGCGACTCATTCACAAAAAAACAAAGTGTGGTGTAAAAAAAAACACAGTACAGGGTCTTTGACAAGTCCTTTATTAAAACAACGTCCCCCGAAGTAGATCCAACGTCAATCACGGCGGCGACCCGAAAAAAGAAAGGTAAGGGGCAGGGCCAGCCAGGGACATCATCTGAGTGACCCCACCCCATGTCACATGCTTGCTGTCCCGGCTGACCCCACCCCTTACCTATATAAGAACTGTCAGGCTGTCTCCTGCATTCAGCTAGTTAGCCTCAGTGGAGAGACAGGGTGACAGTTCTTAAATAGGTAAGGGGCGGGGCCAGCCGGGGCAATCCGAGAGAAACCCGCCCATGTGACATCAATGATGTTACATGGGGCGGGGTTTCTCGGATGATATCCCCTGGCTGGCCCAGCCCCTAACCTATTTAAGAACTGTCAGCTAGCCTTTTTTTCAGACGGCTGGAAGCCTCCGACGGGACCGGAACTTTTTTTTTTCTTTTTTTGGGTCGCCGCCGCCGTGATTGACGTTGGGTCTACTTCGGGGGACATTGTTTTAATAAAGGACTTGTCAAAGACCCTGCACTGTGTTTTTTTTACACCACACTTTGTTTTTTTTTTGTGAACGAGTCGCGGGACCATGTACTGCAGACTCATTCACGTGGGGGGGGTGGGATCTGGGGGCCCCCTTTGTTAAAGGGGGCTTCCAGATTCTGATAAGCCCCCCGCCTGCAGACCCCACAACCACCGGCCAGGGTTGTGGGGAAGAGGCCCTTGTCCCCATCAACATGGGGACAAGGTTCTTTGGGGGAAGGAGCCCCCCTGCCCCAAAGCACCCCCCTATGTTGAGGGCATGTGGCCTGGTATGGTTCAGGAGGGGAGGGGAGCCGCTCGCTCCCCCCCCCTTTCCTGACCTGCCGGGCTGCATGCTTGGATAAGGGTCTGGTATGGATATTGGGGTTACTCCACGCTGTTTTTTTTTTTTAATTTTCGGCGTGGAGTTACCCCTGTGGGGACCCCACGCTGTTATTTTTATTATTTATTTAATTCACGGAAATAATTTAAAATTTATCTGTCAGTGGGAAACCCCGATTACAGGTGAAACATTCCTTTTGTCCCTGCAGAGAGCTCCGCTATTATATTTGACATTAAAAAGTATAGAGACTGCAACATTGTATCTATTTGTATCCATTTCGGATATAGATGTTTTTATTCGGATAACATATAGATACAGTGTTGCAACCTTTATACTTTTTAATGTCAAATATAATAGCGCAGCTCTCTGCAGGGACAGAAGTAATTACTTCACTATTATATTTGCCGGCTGTAGATGGGGCGAAAATCGGACAATTTTTTTACCGTGGTGGTAACGTCAGCCCATTGAACAACCGATTTTTCATTTTTTTTTTTTTAAAAACGGTCAGTTTTCGCCCCATCTATGGCCTGCATTTTTTTTTTTCTTCTTCGTTTTTTTTATTTCTTCTTTTTCATTTTTCTTCTTCTTCTTTTTCTTTTTTCTTGCAGGTCATGGCTCATGCACAGATTTTTTATCTGTAAAAATTTTTTTTTTTTTTTTATTAGTCAATTTGCCGATCATTGCCGCTAAACTCAGCCGATCTGCAAAATCGGCGGATTTTATCCAAATTTTACAGATTAAAAAAAGTGGCAAAATCCCAAAAAAATGGGCTGACCAATTAACCCACTAACGGCCCGAATATCAGCTGATTTTTTTTCTGGCCGATTTTAGACCCATCTAAAGCAGGCCATAGATGGGTCTGCCGAAAAAAAAAAAAAAAAAAAATCGAGCGATTTTCGGGCCGTTAGTGGGTTAATTGGTCGGCCGTTTTTCGGTATTTTGGCACATTTTTTTTATCAGTAAATTTGGAAAAAAAAAAAATTCCAACTTTACTGATAAACAAAATATGCCAAAATCCCGATAAATGGCCGACCAATTATCCCACTAATGGATGAGGCCCTTGTCCCATTAACATGGGGACAAGGTGCTTTGGGGGGGAGCCCCTCTGCCCCAAAGCACCCCCCCCATGTTGAGGCCATGTGGCCTGGTATGGTTCAGGAGGGGGGTGCTCGCTCGTCCCCCCCCCCTTTCCTGACCTGCCGGGCTGCATGCTTGGATAAGGGTCTGGTATGGATTTTGGGGGATCCCCAAGCTGTTTTTTATTGAATTTCAGCGTGGAGTTACCCCTTAATATCCATACCAGACCCGAAGGGCTTGGTGTGGATGGGAGGGGGGACCCCATGCCGTTTTTTATTTATTATGGTGCTGGTTTTTAAATGTAATTTTCCCTTTTTTTTCTTCACTATAGCTCAGAAATTCACCTGTCACTTCCCCAGCTAAAAGAGAAAGTTTTCTTGGAATTTATATCCCTAAAGGAAACAATGTTTACTTTGAGTTTATTAAAAGATACAAAGTTTTCTGTAACTTTGGGGAAAGTGACTTCTAAGCTTGTGAACTATAGTGATGAAAAAAAAGGCTGGCATTTGCATTTGAAAATCAGCGCCGACATACACTTTGTATTGCGAAAAAAATGATTAAACAATTGTGTAAACCGAGGCATTATTTTCAATGGATTTTCATTCGTAAACCGAAAATTACGTTTAACCGAGGCGTTGGTAAACCGAGGTACGCCCTGTATTAGTCATTGCAATCCTTTGTATTGGGATACATAGAACCAACATACATCTGACTTGGCAACATAGCACAACATTTGTGTCACATTTGAGATATCTGGCTAGTTACACTGACCTTGCCCAGGGATTTAGGATTGATTCACACCACAGAAATACAGGCAGGATTAGCATTCAACAGCTCATGGATTTAGTGATTAGCACTACTGTCTCACAACACTAGGTTGTTGGTTTGAATCCCAACCACAGCAATGAATTTGCATGATCTCTGTGTGGGGGACTACCCTAACATACATGTGCTGGTGGCAGCATCTTTGCTTTCTGTTTAAATTATCCCTAGAATTGTGAATTAGAATGAGGCCTTGTCTGTTCAAACACCTTTAAAGTAGCACCTTATGTGAATGTCAAAAGATGGGATGAGATAAGGGCCTGGGACTAATGATTGATTGGATAATGCTGGTTTGCACTCCACCTCCTTTTGGAAAGTTTGTCAAACCATGAGAAGAGTGAGCGAAAGAAATGGATTAAAAAAAAAAAATTAAATATTGGCATGGAGTCCCCCCCCCCCCCAAATCCTAACAGACCCTCATCTGAGCATGCAGATACCGCATGCCTTCAAAGATTTATTTCCTTTGTTGAATTGCCTGCTTGGTTCACACTAGATGTGATTTAAAATTGTGCTTTTTGTTGGCAATTTCACCGTGTTTTCTGTAGATTTACCAATGATTATTGCGTTTTCAATTGTGTTTTGCATTGCGATTTCTATTGTAGTCTATATGTGAAATCACTACAAAATGCTGAAAAAGTTAGACGAGAACTACTTTTGAAATTGTGCTGCAGCAAATCGCTTACGTTAAGACACTCACATCCACATTCATTAGATCGGATATTAGGTACAATTTCAATTCCCAAATTGTACCCTGAAATCGTGCACCCTGGATGCGACTTGGCATGCGATTTGCATGGCACGCGACTTGCAAATCGTATGCCAAGTCGCACCCTATTGTCTGCTATTAGAGCAGTTCACATGGGTGCGTTTCCGACACTGATTTCTAAAGTAGTACATGTACTACTTTTGTGCCGAGATATCTGTGTCAGATGTCTTGCAAATCGTAAGGAAATCAGCATCTTCACTGTACGTCGCACAATTTCTAAATCGGCTTTGATGTGACCGCAGTGTAAGGCCTTTTTATGTTTGATTTCCTGAGTGTTTTTTTCGATTTATGGGAAATGCCACATACTAGCAAAAGTGAATTGACATTTTCAGTGTTGCATGCGAGATGTGGTCATGTGACTGCCTTAACTCATGCGATAATCTGGAGTGAATTGTGCCCATAGGGCCAAGAAATATTGCCTTTCATATCCCTTTCATATCCCTGTTCAATGTTCTGTTGTATGCTGCACAGGTACACGTCACTGTGGCTTTCTTTCTGACTCTGATTTGTGGGGGCCTGTATAACAAGGGTTAAGGCAGGTGAGAAGAGAATTAATCAGGTGCAAACACTTTCTCTGACCAAAAGAATGACAGTGGTGGGTGTGGCCTACCTTATATGCATTGTGGCTGATTTTTTGCCTTATACAGGCACATTATTTCGGCATGTCCTTGTCTGTGGTGGTTTGGGGGAGGAAGAGATATTGTGGTGAATTGCCCCAGGCCATACTCACGCTGTGTTTGATGTGGGCTGTAAATGTTTTGCATGTTTTTCCTTCTAAGGTTTGTTTGTGTGTTATTGTACAATGATTGTGTTTATTAGCTTTGCATTGTAAATCCTAACACATGTCCATTGCTCTGCTCTTCCAAATTTGCTTTATTTAGAATGAAATGCAGTTTTCAGACAAACATGGTGAGAAATGTATGTGTGGGGGATATTAACCGTTTGTTTCCTGCTGTAAACCTGTGAAAGCACAGTTCACTATAAGTATAATCTTTAGATTGTAAAGCTCTTATGAGCAGGACCGTTCTATTTTAGCAACACATCAATCCTGTGTTTTGTTTTGTTTTTTTTTTCACATCAAGATATTGAATGTAGCTTTTTGTTGCTGGTCCAAATATAAATGTGAATGTGTATTTGATCAATAAACATTTGTACTACATATTTTTGGGGGGGGATTATTTCATGTTTCTAGTTGAATGTTCCACAGTGGCTAAATGGTTAGCACTTCCACCTGACAGTACTAGGGTCATTGGTTCGAATCCCAGCCATGGCACCTCCTGCCTGGAGTTTGCCATGTTCCTCCATGTGCCTGTATTTCCTCCGGTTACTCTGGTTTCTTCCCAACAACTCTAAGGACATGCTGGTAGGTTTAATTGGATCCTGTCATAAGTTGGCCCCCTAGTGATATGGTATGAAATGTAAATTAGGGTTCTTAGCATGCCCCTTGAGGGTTAGGGACAGAGTGAATTTACCACATCATATATGTTAAATGCGCTGCGTAAATTGACAGCGCTATGTAAGTATCTGACAATTTACTAGCACCCTTCCTAGCCCCCACACTTATTTTTGCTAGCTATATAATATGCCCAAATCTTCCCTTGTTAGAGCGCACATGTGGCAAGTATGTCCAAAATAACAAACCAAAAGCCCCCTATTGGCACGACAAGACCATGGTCTGTACCAATGAATAGGTTCGTGGTTCAATGTGCAGTTTAGCTATTCTTTTTCTTACAATCCCTCTTAACAGTAATAAAATTTGGGCCCCCCATTTATGTTGACTCTGGGCCTTTACTGGCAAATATATATCGCCAATGTGATATACACAGGTATGCTGCAAGCATACATTCACCAATACCAAATTACAATTAGAACTGCAAACATATATTTTTGCGAATGTCATATACACAATGGAGCCGCGTTGTAAAATTGCTAGGGTTGCACAAATAATAAACGCCAAGACGGCTGTTGGAGGAGGCGGCGTAGAGCAGCTGTCATACCGGAAGTACATCATGACGTATGCGGGAAGGGACGTTTGCACACACCCGGAAGTGGAAAGTGGGGAGTGTCGAGTGGGCATGGGAGTGTAGGTTAGGAGAGTTTTAGTGGTAATTTGCAAGTCTATTTTTTTAGTTTTGTGACTTGTTTCTTTTGTGGAATTTCCAGGAACCACAATGGACATGGCGGGATCCGCTGTTCCTCCACGAGGAGCTGATCCTCATTTGGGTTTTTTTAAAAAATTATAAAATTTTTTTTTTCAGTTGAAAAATGTCCAATTCCTAGGGTCCCTTTAGGTTTCATAGCAGAGGTTTTAAGGTTTTCCTTTAAATATTTCAGGGGGGCACAGCACAAGCATACCCCCCAGGGCCACTGTTAAAATATCATGGGGGGGCCCCCACGCATACCTGACAGGGCCCCCCCACCAGAAAAAAATTTCCAAATTTATTTTTATGGTAAAAAAAATTTACTAAAAAACATTATTAAGGACATAATTCCCCAAAACCCCCAAATTTCCTTTTGAAATATAAAAAGTTTAAAAAAGGGACTGAGTTTTAAATTTAAAACTGTGTGTTTTTAATTTTAGGGTTTTTGGGGGTCATGGGGGGCTGTTGGGCCCGTAGAAATGGGAATCAGTGGTTTGTTTTTTGGCTATCGCCCTTTGCAGGCAACCTATGTTACCTATGGAATTTCTGCAGGTCTTTAAAATTTTACAAGCATAGGGGGGCAGGTGCAAAGCCTGAACAAGACAGTGAGCATTCAGGGCCCCTTCCCCCGCCTTAACACCTGTCAGATTAAAACCTGTGTTTTATTTCAGCTGCTGGTCCCCATAGTGTAAACCCGGGGCTTAGCCAATAAAAAAAACCCCTCATTCATGCTGTTCAGGCCAGAGGACCTGGGGTGGTTGGGGGCCCAAATTTTTTTCTTTTTTTTTTTTTTCCCCAGTTGTTAATTTCAATGAACCCGCCTAATGTGTTGGGGAAAATGCAAAAATACTGCAGGGGGATATTATTTTAAAGTGTTTGCACTAAACCGCGCACCCTTTTGCAAAGGGCATTGCATTTTTTTGCTGTGCTGGAAAAAAGTGTGTTTTTGCATTTTGTTTCTGCACCACCAATGGTGTGAAAAGTCCCAAAGGGGCCCGTTACATATAGAACAGTCTAGATGGGGTTTTTTGATGCGTTTTTGGGATGCCCTTTTTTGGGATGCTGGTTTTTTTTTGTTCCCGTTCATTTTGGATGCGGGTTTTTTTGGGTCGTTGCTTTTCATTTTTTTTTTCCCTTCCGTTTTGTTTTTTTACTTTATTTTTTTTCAAATTTAAATTTGGGGAATTTTGCCCTTTTAGTGCATTCAAAAGGGCATTTCAATGTGTTCCCGTACAGTTTTGTGCAAAAAAAACAATGCAGCGTGGGGGTCAACTTTGTTTTTTTGCCCCTGCAAAGGGATGAAAATTTCAAGCGCTGATTTTGAAAAATTTTGACATTGGGCAAAAACCCTTTTAACTTCTTTTGGCGTGTGATGCCCAAAAAAAACAACTGAAAAAAATTTTGTGTGAAATGGTCCTAAAGATTATTAAGGGGGGGTAAGGGAAGGGACTGACCCGGGATTGTGAATTCAATAGATAGTGGTGATTTTCAATCAGCAATCGGGATAATTAAAGGGAAACGGGGCTGGAAGGGTGAATTTGAAAATTTAAAACACCTTCACTTGATCGGTTTAAAAGTTAAAAAGAGTGGGGGGGGTGACCCCCGATTTGCATATGGGACAGGTGATGATGGGTTGGGGGGGGGGGGCAAAATTGTATTTGGAGACAGATTTAAAAGAAAGAGAAAAAGTTTTCAAAGGGAAAAAAAACCCAGCATGAAAAATTGCAATTTTCCCAATTGGAGAAGAACAGGGCCCCAGGTAACATTATCCACTTTTTAGTCATTAGGCCCAAAAACAAAATTTATTTAACAATATTTCCCGGGGTGAAAACAAACCCCCAAAATTTTTCTCCATTTTTTTTAAAAATTCATAATTTTTTCAAGGAGTTTTTAAAACTAAGGGCAGAAAAATTTAGCCCTGTAACTAGGTAATGAAAAACCCCAAAAGCATGTTTTTGAGTGTTTTCAGAAAACATCCCTACAGGGAAAGCATGCCAAAAAATGGGGTTAGAACCCCTGACCCATTTTTGCGGTTTCGTTTTTTTGCTTAACCCCTAAACCACGGGGGAAAACACAATTTGAGAAACAAAGGGAGAATAGTTACAATTTTTTAAAAAAGATAAACGCCAGGTGGTCAAATTATATTTGACTACTTAAAATTTGGGATTACACAAGATAAAAATAACCACGAACAGAGGGGCATAAAAAAAAAAAAAAAAAAACCTGTGAAAGGGCCTCCAACCCCTTGGGGGACGTGTTCTACACTAAATTTTGCACCTTTCTGGTACTGTGGGGTGAGCTAATTTTCCCCCCAGGACCCCTTTTGGGGACCCCCCCTGATGGATGGATGGATAGAAGGATGGGTGGAGTGGTGAACCCCCCGCTTTCCAGCATTTTCCGCTTTACCCCGTTTTGTGATGTGTATAACCCCTGCGATTTTAATTTCTTTTGTTTGGTTTAGGGGTAGACCAGTCCCAAGGGTGGTTTATCTTTACGAGTTCATTTCACTAGGGGGTCTTTGGGGAAACCAAAGTGCCATTCATTTGGAACTCTCTGAGTTGGTAATCAACACGAAGGACTTTCCAAATTTTTCAGGGTTGATTATATGAACTTATTTTTAGCACCCTTTTTTTGTTTTACTCCCTTATTTCAAATTTTTTGCATTTTTTGGTTTTTTTCATTTGGGTTTATTATTGATCACATGCATTTTTTAGCGCTGCATTTGACTTTAAAAATTTGAATTTGTTAAAGATTAAAAAGAATGAAAATATATATTATATTGGAAAAAATTTGAATATCCAAATTTTTTGAGATATAAATGTGAAAATGTTTTTTTAACATTTGAAATAAATTTTATGGGGCTTCATTAGTAAAGCATTAGTTGTTTTGATCATTTTGGGGGAAAACCCGCCAAAAAAAAAAAAAAAAAAAATTATATTTTTGGTGTCTTTTTTATGTTTCATTTAAGTTTTCTTTTTGCTAACCGGGAAAAAAGCCAAAAGGGGCCCAAAACCCGTGTTGTGGCCATTAGCGAACATATCCGGGTTTTTTTTCACCTAAAAAAAAGTGCGGGGGACGCGATTCCCCAAATTTTCTAATTTTCCCCAAAATTAGAGCCTCGTCAAAGAGAAATTTCTAGGGCGTGCTCAGGAAAATGGGGGAAAGGGCTTTTATTGATTTAATGAAATCTGCCGAATGGTTTAGAGTTTTGCTGGGGAGACTCAAGTCTTAGTAAATCCAAGGACCAAAGTTTTAGAAAAGGCTTTTATCATTCCCGGTGTTTTGAAGAGCGAGGGGTTTTGTGGTTTATAACCCTTTTAATGTGGGATAAAAAAGCCCCCACCCCCAAAAAAAACACGTTTTTGGAAAAAGCCCCCCCAAATATTTTTTTGAAAAGGAGTTGAAAACAATAGAAGAAATTTTTTTTTTTACTTAAGTTTTTTGGAAAAAAAGACAAGGGAAAAAAGTTTTTTTTTTTACACCAAAATTGTTAAATTAAAAATTAAATTTTCTGCTCACACATGCCCTGGGTTTTTGGGGGAATTAATCCCCAGAATACATTCTGCTACTTCTCCCGGGGTATGGGGGGGGACCCCCTGTGGAGAATTTTTGGCCCGTCTAGAAAAATTTCAGGGAACCCCCAAAAACCCCAAAAAGCACCTTCGGCTTTTAAAGGGCTTTAAATTTCCCCATTTTTCAAATTTTTTGTCAGGGATCGCGGCCCCTCCCGGCGCAGCGCACTTTTCGGGCAGCTACGCCGGGGACCCCAGGCACTGGGCCCGGCGGGGCGCGGTTGGGCAGGACGCCCCGCCATGGGGGAAATAGGGGGCCCCGGGGGGCGCCTGGGGATCAATGACAGCCCGGGGGGGGGGCGTCCTGGGGCCCGGGCCCAAAGACAGTGCAGGGCGACTATTTAAGATGCCCTGCTTTGCCTGTGCCCCTGAATTTTCCTGGGCTACGTGCCTTTCCCGTGATTTGGGCCCGGAAATTTCCCTGGGCTTCGCTGCCCTTTCCTGTGATTTTACCCGGGTTTTTCCGTGCTACTCTTTCCTTCTCCCTTCCCGACCCCCCCCTTGTTTTTGGGAAATTTGCGGATGACTTATTGCTGGGCCCCGGTGTGACCTTGGGCTTCTCTTTGCCTGCGATTCGGTACCCCGTACCCCCCGGGGCCACGGCTCGTTTACCAAACCCGCTAGGTCCCGGGCCTTCTACTTTTGGCCCTTCCCGGTATGATTCCCAGAGGCTCCCCCTTGGCCCCCCTGGGGGGGGGGCTGTCGGAGGTTTTTGACCCTGGCCTGGCTGTTACAAGTCCTCCCCCCCATCAGGGGCCCTTTGGGGGAAAGCACAGACGGGGCTTTGATCCCCGCTCCCGGGTAGGGTTTTAAAGGGCCGCCGAAAGGGAACCCTTTTCGGATCATAAAAGTAATTGCGGCCTTTACCGAGCCCGGAAGAGGACCGGCGTTCCCTAGAGGATTTATGTTTTGCCCCTGGCCAAAATCTGACCCCGGCTGTTCAGAATTTCCACAGTCGCTGCCCCCCGACTTTAGGGACCCATGGAGTCTTTGCCCCCCCGACT
>CATNWA010005501.1:0-12575 GCA_951230385.1 Staurois parvus | reverse complement strand
AACAGAAACAAAACAAAAGGCAGTTTTTCTTTTATTGACCAGTGTTAGTTTAAAAATAAATAGTGTTATTGCACATTAACAGTGTGCATTTTATTCTATAATTTGTCCTGTTTATGACACTAAAATTATGATTCTGGTACAAAGCATTTCAAAGTTCTTACAAATAAAATAAAGTGTTTTTTTTCTTTCAATTTTGTGCTTTTTTATATTTCAATGGTTTTTATTAATTTTAATTTTAAACAGTATAAAACAGAGGCAACAAAACACGCCCACGCAGGGGCTATCAATTGCACCGATAAAAAAAAAGCATAATAGAGAAAACAGTGCTCTAACTCCAACAAGGCAAAAGGTACGCCCACGCAGGGCTATCAATGGCAGATAAGTTACAATAACATTAATGTAACTCTGACTATAACAATTAAAAGGCAGCTGTCTACTGTCACACTAAAAACAAACAGAAAAAGAGAGAAAGGAAAAAAACAAAAAAAGGGAGCAGGGGTCCAAGAGTGCCAATACCCAACGCCAATGCCAAACGCCACTACATCCCCATACTAGCCGGGGGGAGCGTGGGAAAGACATATTGCAACCACAGCTCCCATATTTTCAAAAATTTATGTTGGGAGTCGTTGCATATACTCGACATCTGTTCGTTGAGCATCATAGTGGTCATACGATCCTGCAGAAGAAGAAGGACAAACGGACTCTTCCAGGCCTGAGCAATTGTTCTAGTGGCCGATAAAAACAAATAGGAAGCCAACTTCTGCTGATGAGCCAAGAGGCCCAGTATGGGGCAATGAAGCAAAGCATACAGAGCATGCCGGCATATGGAGAGATGCAACAAAGTGAAAAGGAGGCCAAACACATGAGACCAAAAACGAACCAGTCTCGGGCATGACCACCAGATATGCAATACATTGCCACGATGGCCACAACCCCGAAAACATCGATCACTACAGTCTGGGTTAGCCTGGGCCAAACGAGCCAGAACCCAATACCAACTAAACAATATCTTATAGGTTGCCTCCAGCGTAGTCGTATTAAATGAGCATTTAGCTATGAGTGACCAGGCCTTATTCCAGTCCTCCGGATCCACAGCCACTCCCAGGTTGCGCTCCCACTGAACAACATATGAAAGAGAAGTATGCGATGAGCGTCTGTTCAGAGCTGCATAAAGAAGGGAGATAAGGCCCGGGGCGCCCGGACGCTGCTGGCAAAGCTGTTCAAAGGCAGATTTCTGGTATGGGAAAGCAGAAGTGCCCCGCAGCGAGAGCAGCCAGTGCCACAATTGAAGGTATCGAAAAAATTCAGCCGGGGGAACATCCCGGGACTCCCGAAGAAAATTCCAGGTGGGGAAGGACCGAAAAATCAAAAAGTATCGTACCTGTGAAAAACCATTAGCCACCCACCAACGCCCTTGGGTGATCTAAGCCCAGTGCGAAAAGAGGGTTGTTAATAATTGGGAGCAAAGGCAGAAAGGGTGACATCAGGCCACTTGAGTAATGTACCGAGTCCCAGACTTGTAAGCCATGGAGCAACATCGGACTCAGCGCCATAGGGCGCAGAGCAGGGGAAAGCCATAGAAGCGTCGACGATGCGATAGGGGCACAATTAGGTAGTTCCAACAGGACCCAGAGAGGAACGTCAGAGGAAGCGTGCAACATAGACAGCGGGGCAATCTGGCTCGCCTGATAATACTTAGTTACATTAGGCACCCCAAGACCACCCTGGAGTCTATGAGCAAAGAGCGTATTTCTGGAGACTCTGGGGTGATTATTGGCCCAGATAAAACGCATAACCTTCGCCTGAAGCAACCAAAGAAAATGAGGGGGAACCCGCACTGGGAGGGTGCGAAAATAATATAACAATTTCGGCAGGATGGTCATTTTCACCGAATGAACCCGTCCTATCCAAGACAGGTGTGGAAATTGCCAAGAATGCATAAGAGAAGATAGAGAGCTAAGCAATGGATAATAATTTGCAGCAAAGAGGGAGTCATAGGTGGGGAATGTCAGGGCAGGGCTGTGGAACGGACAGGTAGGCCTAGTGGCAGGGTAACGCACTGGCTGACGACAACCACCACCAACAGACTGAAGTCCCTCAGGGCGCGGAGTCTAGTCCCAGGCTGCCCTTCACCAGGGCCCCTGATGGTGGGGATGGACTTGACGCAACCAGGGACCAGGTCGCGGCCCCCGAGACACCCCAGCTGCGGTAATGGCTGCCGCCAATGGCTGTAGTTGGTGAGAATGACAATAGCGTAGTCAGACAAGCCGGGTCAATAACAACGGGACAAAACAGTACAGAACAGTAGACAGAGAATCACAGGTCACGGGCCGGGTTCAGCAACGGAAGGTCAGATCAAAGGGAAACGCAGAGAATGGTCTTAGTCACAAGCCGAGTCAGAATACCAGAAGAGTCACGAGCGTATACACAGAGCTGTAGCAAGACAAAGACACAAGACACAAGTGCAAAGAGCATGTGCAGATCCCAGGCTTATATGTACTCAGCCACACCCCTCTGGGGGATGGACCTCAGAGACCTGAAGGCATAAAAGATTCCCATCATGCTCAGCAGAAATCCAAGATGGATGCTAGCATATGGAGTAACATAACCTCTGGGAAAAGGTAGGACCTTGACAGTACCTCCTCCTCAAGGGCCCCTCCCCCTCCGCGGCTCAACAAAAGGTTTCCGAGGAAAGCGGGTATGAAACGCGCGGAGGAGGAGGGCAGGAGCATGGACATCCGCGGAAGGAACCCAGGAACGCTCCTCGGGACCATAACCGCGCCAATGAACCAGGAACTGTAATCGGCCGCGCACCAATCGAGAGTCCAGGATCCGGCTCACCTCATACTCCTCATGACCGTCAACCCGAATGGGACGGGGCCGAGGCAGAGAGGTAGTGAAGCGATTGCAGATCAGAGGTTTCAACAGTGATACATGAAAGATATTGGAGATCCGCATCCCAGGTGGAAGGGCAAGGGCATAGGCCACCGGATTCACCTTGCGGAGAATGCGAAAAGGACCGACAAAACGGGGAGCTAGTTTGGGTGTGGGCACCCGAAGATTGAGGTTACGAGTAGACAACCACACCCGATCGCCGACCTGGTATGAAGGAGCGGGCAACCGTCTGCGATCAGCCTGGAACTTCTGACGCTGAGCCGAGTCCCTCAAAGCCCTCTGGATCTGCCCCCCCATGAAGAACGCAGGGCAGCAAGATGGTCCTCCACAGCCGGAATGTCCTGTGGTGAGAACCTCTCAGGTAATACCGCGGGTTGGTACCCATAGTTGGCCATGAAGGGGGACATCCCGGAGGAGGAGTTGACCGCTGAGTTCCTGGCAAACTCAGCCCAAGGCAGGAGATCGGCCCAATCGTCCTGATGGTCCGAGATATAACACCGAAGGAATTGTTCTAAGGCCTGATTGGAACGCTCCGCAGCCCCATTGGACTGCGGGTGGTAGGCTGAAGAAAAGGAGAGACTAATGCCCAACTGGGAGCAGAAGGCGCGCCAGAATCTGGACACGAACTGACTCCCGCGGTCCGAGACAATCACCTTGGGCAACCCATGCAGGCGAAAAATCTCCCTGGAAAAGACCGTGGCCAGTTCTTGCGCTGTTGGTAATTTCCTGAGTGGAATACAATGGCACATTTTGGAAAAACGATCGACGACCATGAGGATGACCGTATGGCCCCGAGACACAGGGAGGTCTACAATAAAGTCCATGCCCAGGTGTGACCAAGGACGCTCCCCATTGGGAATGGGTTGCAGAAGACCCATTGGAAGATGCCGTGGAGATTTATTCTGGGCACAGATCGAACATGCCGCTACATAAGAGGCGATGTCGGCACGGAGAGTTGGCCACCAGAACAACCGAGAGACGACCCCAAGACAACTGGTTCCTCCCCGGATGCCCGGCAGTTTTGGAGTTATGGTAGGTACGCAGCAGACGGGTGCGCAACCCCTCGGGTACAAAACATCTACCCTCCGGTCTCTCGGGAGGAGCGTCAGTTTGAGCCGCCAAAATCTGCTCCCCAAGGGGAGAAGTCAGACTGGTACGAATGGCAGCCAGGATATGATCCGGAGGTATGACCGAGGTTGGCTCAGAGTCCTCCCTGGACAACTCAGAGTATTGCCGCGATAATGCATCAGCCCTGACATTCTTGGAACCAGGCAAATAGGAGACCACATAGTTGAACCGTGACAAGAACAAGGCCATCTGGCTTGACGGGGTGTCAATCTTTTGGCCTCCGAAAGATAAGTCAGGTTCTTATGATCGGTAAGAATGAGGACCGGAACTGCGGAGCCCTCGAGCAGGTGCCTCCATTCCTTGAGAGCCAGAATGATTGCCAACAACTCCCTATCTCCAATCTGGTAGTTGCACTCTGCAGAGGAAAGCTTCCTGGAGTAGAACCCACAGGGAAGTAGGGGTCCATCGGGCGACCGACGTTGAGACAGGAGAGCGCCTACTCCTGTCTCGGATGCATCAACCTCAAGAACGAAGGGCAATCCAGGATTGGGATGAGACAGTATCGGAGCCGAAGCGAAGGCGGATTTCAGAGCCTCAAAAGCTACGATGGCCTCGGATGGCCACTCGTGAGGATTGCTGCCCTTCTTGGTTAGGTCTGAGAGAGGTTTTGCCAGCGTGGAGAAATTTCTGATGAATTTCCGATAGTAGTTGGCAAAACCCAAAAAGCGCTGAATGGGCCGAAGGCCATTGGGACGAGGCCACTGCAGAACTGCCGAAACCTTCTGAGGGTCCATGGAGAATCCCTCCGCAGAAATGATGTAGCCTAAAAAGGCAACTTGGGATCGATGGAATTCGCACTTCTCAAGTTTACAAAAAAGTTCGTTCTCACGTAATCGTTGCAGCACCTGCTTGACATCCTGGATATGGGACTCCATGGAGGCAGAGTAAACCAGGATGTCATCCAAGTAAACTACCACGCACTGCTGCAACAAGTCACGAAGGACATCATTTATGAATTCCTGAAAAACTGCGGGCGCGTTACACAACCCGAAGGGCATCACCAGGTATTCGTAGTGACCGGTTCTGGTGTTAAACGCGGTCTTCCACTCATCCCCCTGTTTGATCCGTACGAGGTTGTACGCCGCCCTAAGGTCAAGTTTGGTAAAGACTGTTGCCCCCTTAAGGCGGTCGAACAACTCAGTAATCAAGGGAATCGGGTAGGCATTCTTAGTGGTGATTGATTGAGACCCCTATAATCGATGCAAGGCCTCAATTCACCACCCTTCTTCTTTACAAAGAAAAAGCCCGCTCCTGCTGGGGAAGTAGACTTACGAATGTGCCCCCGGGAAAGCGCATCCGCAACGTACTCCTCCATGGCCTTATTCTCCGCAACCGAGAGAGGATACACCCTGCCACGCGGAGGAGAGTGGCACCGGGTTGCAAGGATATGGCGCAGTCGTAAGGACGATGAGCAGGTAAGGCACCAGCGCGTACCTTATCAAACACGTCCTGGTACTCCCCATAATCAGTGGGCAACGCAGAGTCTGAGGAGGCACACAACACCTTAACCGGCCCACGGATGCACCCGGCCCCACACTGTGAAGACCACGAGAGAATCTCGGCAGTTTGCCAATTGAAGGTTGGATTGTGCATCTGGAGCCAGGGATACCCCAAAACCACCGAATAGTGCGGAGAAGAAATCACCTGGAAACAGGCCAACTCCCTGTGAACAGCCCCAATAGCTACTTCAACTGGCATAGTCTCGTGGGTAACCTGCGGTGGTTGCAGGGGCCTGCCATCTATCGCCTCGAGAACCAATGGGGTAACTCGAGCCTGCAGGGGAATGGAGTGCTGGGCAGCAAACGAGCTGTCCATAAACAACCCGCCAGCCCCAGAATCTACCAACGCCTGGGCCGTCACCGAGCCCTCTGCCCAAGAGAGGACAACGGTGATCAGTGGCTTATCTCTGCGGAACGCCGGGGACGAGGAGACTCCACCCAAGATCTGTCCCCGACAGGATCTCAGGTGCGAGCGTTTCCCGGACGGACCGGACAGGACTGCCGAAAGTGCCCACCAAGACCACAGTACAGGCAGCGACCCTCCCGACGCCGAGCGGCTCGCTCTCCCTCGGAAAGGCGAGCAAACCCCAGCTGCATGGGCTCACCACCAGACAATCTATCCCCAGGAGGCGTGGGAGGAGAGGGAGGAATGGGTGGGATAGAAAACGCGCAGGTGCCAGTCGATTGGAAGGCCTCCGCAGGCGTTCCTTGAGTGAAGGCCTCTCCCTGAGCCTGGTATCAATCAGGATCAGGAAGGAAATTAGTGCTTCCAGCTCCACAGGCAATTCCTTGGCTGCGATCTCATCCTTCAATGCATCAGAAAGACCCTGAGAAAACGCAGCCACCAGAGCCTCATTGTTCCAACCCACCTCTGCTGCCAGGGTACGAAACTCTATGGCGTACTCGGCCACGGTCCGTGAACCCTGATGCATAGACATGAGCAGCTTGGCAGCCGAGGCGGAGCGAGCCGGTACATCGAATACCCTACGGAAGGCATCGACAAAACCGGAAAACTCGTGAATCACGGGGTCATTCCTCTCCCATAAGGGATTCGCCCAGGCCAAGGCCTTGTCTGAGAGTAGTGAGATGAGGAAACCCACCTTTGACCTCTCAGTCGGAAAAGCGTAGGGGATTAATTCAAAGTAAATCCCCACCTGGTTAAGGAACCCACGACACTGACTCGGCTCACCCCCAAAGCGCTGTGGAAGAGGGGCTGAACCGGTCATACCTCTGGACACCGCGGGGTGCCGCATCAGCCGCGGCGGTAGGCACAGCAAGCGGAACAGCAGCGGGAGCGACCACCACCGGAGTGACAACCGGCCTAATAACACCAGGAGTAAGGTGCGCGGTGCGTGCCAGCAGAGTTTGCAACGCCTGAGCGAACTGATCCAACAGGAGATCCTGTTGATCCAGTCTGGCAACCAACATAGGAAGTGAAGGCGTACCTGCACCGTCAGGATTCATGGCACTTGTGTAATGTCAGGGCAGGGCTGTGGAACGGACAGGTAGGCCTAGTGGCAGGGTAACGCACTGGCTGACGACAACCACCACCAACAGACTGAAGTCCCTCAGGGCGCGGAGTCTAAGTCCCAGGCTGCCCTTCACCAGGGCCCCTGATGGTGGGGATGGACTTGACGCAACCAGGGACCAGGTCGCGGCCCCCGAGACACCCCAGCTGCGGTAATGGCCGCCGCCAATGGCGTGTAGTTGGTGAGAATGACAATAGCGTAGTCAGACAAGCCGGGTCAATAACAACGGGACAAAACAGTACAGAACAGTAGACAGAGAATCACAGGTCACGGGCCGGGTTCAGCAACGGAAGGTCAGATCAAAGGGAAACGCAGAGAATGGTCTTAGTCACAAGCCGAGTCAGAATACCAGAAGAGTCACGAGCGTATACACAGAGCTGTAGCAAGACAAAGACACAAGACACAAGTGCAAAGAGCATGTGCAGATCCCAGGCTTATATGTACTCAGCCACACCCCTCTGGGGGATGGACCTCAGAGACCTGAAGGCATAAAAGATTCCCATCATGCTCAGCAGAAATCCAAGATAAGGGAAGTGGGATTGTAGGCGCGAAACCAAATCTGAAGCCAAAGTAATATTGAGAGCGACAGTCTTATCCAAGTTAATACGGAGACCCGAAATCAAGGAGAAGCGCTCAAGAACCCATTGCAAATTAGGAAGAGGATTAGTAAGAGTCAAGAGGGCATCATCCGCAAAAAGGTTCAGCTTAAACTCCTGTCCCGCGTATGGAACCCCCGATACATTGCAATCAGTCCGGAGCGCTAAAGCCAGCGGCTCAATTGCCAGGACAAAGAGCGCCGGGGACAGGGGCAGCCCTGTCTCATCCGTCGCCCCAATAGGAAAGGGATCTGAGAAATACCCAGCGTATTTAACGGAGGCCGAAGGAGAAGAATACAAGGCTTGAATCCAAGAAAGAATAGAATCCCCAAAACCCCAATAAGACAGCACAAACCGCAGATATTCCCAGGCTAGAGAATGAAAGGCTTTATATATGTCTAAGGACAGTAAGAATCCCGGGATTTTCTGCTGTTGCAGAAAATGTATAAGATGGACCACCTTACGAACGTTATCACCCGCCTGCCTCCCAGGGACGAACCCTACTTGGTCCCTGTGGACCATGCTATGCAAATATTTATTGATGCGAAAACTAAGGATCTTGCCCAATATCTTAAGGTCTTCATTAAGAAGAGAAATGGGCCAGAAGGTTTGCGGTTCCTGTACATCATCAGTCGTCTTAGGAATCATGGAGATATGCATTGTAAGCGCGTCTGGAGAGGGCAAGGGGCCCCGTCGTAACTCATTGAAATAGTCAGCCAAAAAGGGCGCCAGCAGGGCCGAAAATTTCTTATAATAGAGCCCGGAGAAGCTGTCAGGACCTGGGGCCGCGGTGGACCGTAAAGATTTGATAGCTTGGAGTACTTCCGGTATGGTAACACCGGCGTTGAGGGACACCTGTGCTGCCTCGGAGAATCCAGGAAGATGGAGATCTTGAAAGAATGCCTCTGCTTGAGCCACAGGGAAGGGATCTGGTTTAGCATAGTGGCGCGAAAGGAAGTCCGAGAATCGGGAAACAATCTGCTGGGGATTAGAAGTACAGCCACCTATGGGAAGTCGCAGTCGGATCGGTTTATGGGGTTTCCCACAGAATTGAGTTTCCTGGCCAGCACTGGACCTGGCTTATTAGCACAGGAATAAAATTTGTATTTGGTCCAACGCAGGGCCCATTCCGCCTCCGAAGAGGCAAGTAGGTCCAACTCTGTTGCCGGAGCATCCCGAACGCGTTTATGGGCCGCGGATGGAGATGACTTCCAACGCGTATCTGCAGAGGCCAGGAGAGAATGAAGCTTCAAAAGTCAGCATTCCTGCTCCCGCTTCCGGACCGCCACCAGCTGTATAACATGATCCCGCACCGTGGCCTTATACACCCTCCCATAGGGGCACTGCCGAAGAGACTGATCCCGAGTTCTCCGTAAAGTATGTTCGTAAAAAAAGTCTATTTGTTGGCAGGTAGTCTGAGTGGTCAATAAAGAGTCATTGATGCGCCAATGAAAAGGGCGCCGTTCTGACCCAGAGAGGGTAAGGAGGAGTACCAAGGGATCATGATCCGACCAGGGTGAGGAGGAAATAGTTATCCGCCGAACCAAGGGAAGCTGCTGAACCTGCATGAATATATGGTCAATTCTACAAAAACTGTCATGAGGATTGGAATAGAATGTAAAGTCACGTTCAGCTGGGTGAAGTTCCCTCCAGACGTCCGCTAGCCCCGCCGTCCACAAGAGAGAGCGCATACGTTCCTCCAGCACCAAGTCATGAGAAGGGGCCGCCCCCCGTGCGTAGCGCCTATCCAATGTGGAATCCAAAGTAACATTTGAATCCCCCAAAACAAGAAGAAGACCCTTGGAGTGTTGGGAAACAATGGTGCAAAGATGCGAAAAGAATTTATGCTGAAAACGATTAGGCACGTAGTAAGAGACAAAAGTAACCTCCTGGTCCCAGAGGGTGCCTTGCAGAAGCAAATACCTGCCCATGGGGTCCGCTATATTCTGAGCACAGACAAAAGGGAGACTGCGTCTAAAAGCTATCAGTACACCCCGATGCTTCTCAGGAGCCGAGGCTGTGCAAAAGGTGGGATAGTGAGGTGAAAGATAACGCGGAGCGGAGGACTGAGAAAACCTGGTCTCTTGTAAACTTACCACGTCAACTTGTTGTGATTTGAGGTGATGAAAAATTTTAGCTCGCTTCTGAGGCGAATTGAAGCCTTGAACATTTTGTGAATGTATTTTCAAAAGGGGCGAGGCCATGGCGGCATCAGCGCAACACGCTCAGCAGAAAAAAAGCATAAAGCAGCCAGCAATTTCCACTCCCAATGGCAATCAGACTGTGGTGTCCTGGAACCCTGCATAAAAAAAGAACAAAAAAACCAGAGAAGAAAAAAAACAAAGAAAGAAAAAAGGAAAAAGACACAAAAAGTATATATAACAGTGCAATCGTGTCATGCCAATGGTGACGTGCATTCTACACGTGAAGGATACAAGTTAGGAGTGGCTCTACCACCGGACACATGGCTGCAAATGGAAACATCAAAAACATAAGCCCTCAGGTGGCAATAAGGCAATAAACATAATAGAACGGGGTACCAAAATAATAAAACTAAAAGTCCCAGGAGCCAGAACCTCCATGATGACTTCCCCATAGAAACCCAGAGAACCATGGGAGCCAACCCCCTCCCACCCAACTGGGCCTACCAGGTCAACCGCCCACCCCAGAGCCCGAAGGAACCATCACCCCATGCCACCAACGGAGACCTGAATACCATCACCCGGACCCAAAATAGGCTGCGGCAGCAGAAAGTCATAATTCTTAAGTCCAGGAGGAGACCCCCCCCCCAACCAGGGATGGAACCCAAGGGAGCAAGCCGGATCAGTCCCAACCTGGAATGCTAACAAACTGGGAAAGCCCTAAGGGCCAAACTCAGAGAGAAGTCCATCGGTGAGACGATACGTGGGAGGTCCAAGACACATCTTCAGCCCGGAGAAGAACAGGAAGGACTTGATCGTGGAGGGGTCTGAGGGAGGGCCCTCTTCCTATTGGACGACCACTCCCAGATGTGGCCCGGAGGAAGCGGCCTCACCGGGGATCCAGATGAATGAGCTGGGCTCTGATCAGTAGCTTCCGGCGAAAGAAGGTGTAAAGATTCCAGGAGAGAATGGGCCTCCTCCGGCGTAGCCACAGAGTGACTGCGGCCCTGGTAGGTGAAGGTGAGGCGGAACAGAAAGCCCTAGGCGTATTTAATACTGTGTTTCACCAGGACCGAAGTGAAGGGCTTCAATTGGCGGCGCCTCTGAAGAGTGGTCTGGGAGAGGTTTGCGAAAAGCTGGGAGTGATGCCCCTGTAAGCTGAGATCAGGGTTGTTTCTGGCCGCCAAGAGGATAGTTTCTTTAGTGCAGTAATAAGTAAACTTGATGATAATGTCCCTCGGTGGGGCCCATTCAGTCGTCTGGGGCCCAATGCACGATGTATGCGGTCAAATTCGAGCCGGTCAATAGGAATAGCGGGTGTCAGCTCCTGAACCAGAGCAGTAGCCGTGGAAGTAAGATCCGTGACCGTTTCAGGGATACCCCTTAACCGCAAATTGCCACGGCGAGAACGATTTTCGAAATCCTCAAGCTGTAGCAGCGCGTCCGCCAATTCTTTCTTGAGGTCACACAAATCCTGTTCGTGATTTTCAATGACCGTGGCCGCAGCGTCCATTTTATCTTCGAGATCGTTCGTCCGGTTGCCCAACTCCCAAATTTCCCATGAAAGACGGTCAGCCAGCTTGGAGGTAGCGGAGGACAATTCCGACTGCAGCATGAATTTGAAGCGGTGCAGGAACTCAGCATCCCACAAGGATGGAATGGGAGACTGCCGGGATGGCTCTGATGCCAGGTCTTCCATACTGCCAGGATCTGTCCCACCCACGGATAGCGACAGCGGGGGGACCCAAAATCACGGCCGGGGCTTCATTTGTGGTCTCCGGCGGGAGCTGCGAACCCGCAGTCCTGGAAGCCTCCGGCGGGAGGCCCAAAGTCGAGGCCGCAGCTTCAGCCATGACCTCCAGCAGGTAGGCTGCAAATTCCGACGCGGCACGCTGGGGCTGGAGGCGCGGGCGGCTGGCATTTTTTTTGCCACTCAGGGTACTGGAGGGACAAGGGGCCAGAGAGAAAGCAGGGGGACCCCCACTGAGGATCAGATGTGTCTGGCGTCCGAGGCACAGATTTAAAAGGCAGCCATCCTAGCTGCTGCTCACGAGCGCCCCAAATTTTTGTGCTTTTTTAATGTGAAATGTATAAATATATGTTTAAATGTGTAAAAATATTTGAAAACAAACAAAAATGTTTAAATATTAATGGTTACCAAAAAAGAAAAACATAAAAAAAAAATCAGTAAGAAAATAACTGAATTTATAAGGAGAAATGCGTTAATTAGGGCTGATTAGAGTAAACTAAAGGTTAATAAGGGGTTAAACAGGGAAACAGTTTATTTAAAGACATTTTTTTTCCACTTCTCAGGTTTCTTTAAACTGACTTAATCTGCAGGAAGTTTATCCCTTTGATCTGTGGATGAATGAGCAAACTGATAGAAAAGTAATAATATGTTACATTGTATGTTTCTATAGTGTCTGAGCAAGTTCTATTTATAAACACTGTCACTCTGCTTTTTTTTTTTACAACTAAACCTGCTGACCTACTCTGTGTATACAGCCATGTGGTTGTGATTAATCACAGCTGAATTGCTGTGTACTGGGAGTGGGGAGCAGGACAGAAGGGGTGGACATGCTACACATGTCCTTTGTACAATGATTACCTTTTTTTTGGGTGTGTGTAGCACACCCACAGTCCAAAACTAGTGAAAAAAGGCAGATGTACACAAATGAAGGGATAACATAGAACCGGACTAGGAGGAGCCACACTGTTCTGTGCAGTGATGGTAATCGCTCCTTCTGTGACTATAGATGCATCCACAGTCCTCCAAAAATGACCTCT
>CATNWA010005499.1:0-24848 GCA_951230385.1 Staurois parvus | reverse complement strand
TGGGTTGTTTGGCCTTTTCCATAGCATGTGTCATTGTTCCATAGGAATTTGGGGGGACCCCAAGCTTTCCCCCATTTTGGAAGGTGGGGTTCCCCTTAAAAGTCCTACACCCTAAAGGGCCGGTATGGCTTTTGGGGGGAACCCCCCACATTTTAAAAAAAAAAAAAGAATTATTGGGGGTCGCTGCTAATTTTCCACAGCCTAAGGGTTGGGGGGGCCCCCCACCCCATTAAAAAAAAAAAAAATGTAGTCCTGCTGTACAGGTTTTTTAACATTTTTATGATGTGCAATGTGCTGTATTTAAGGTGACCCCCCAGGCATGATATTTAAAGGAATTATTTTTTTTTTTTTTTTTTTATTTAAGCAAGAACAAAAAAACCCCCCTTTAAAAACAGTAATTTTTGAATTTTTTTTTCACTGTTTCAGTAACCGGGGCAGCCCCCCATACCCCTTTTAGGCCAATAATTTTAAAACCCTTTTTTTGTTTGGCCCCCAGAGACTTGCTTTTTAAAGTTCGCGTTTGAAGTAGATTGACCATTCGATCACAAACTGAACACGGGGGTGTTCAGCCCATGACAAATTTTACCAGTGAGCACTCTGAAGAAATGCTTGCTTTCCGTGTTTTCCCGGTTGCAGAAAAAAATAGACAGGCTGCAATTTTCCTGCACAGAATGTACTAGAATTTGTAAAATGCATAAAAAAAACACCGGAAGCATTGAAATGAACTGGAAGACATGTCCCTATTGAATCAAAAGAAAAAAAAAGGGGGGAAAAAAAAACCGGGTAGCCCCAAAAAAACACGTCAAAAACGGGTACGCAGAAAAAACCGGAACGCATTGGACTGTGTTTTATGGTGTAAACCCAGCCCTTAAACCATGTTTTGAGAAATGTTTTTTTAAATCACAAATATAGTAATGTTTATACAAAAATTTAAAAATTTTTTACACCGAAATTTTTTGGGTTTGCCCTTGAAAAAAATGGTGGCAACCCTCCCCCAAATGGCAAAAGGGTCCCCCGCAGAACTGCAAAAGGGTCCCACGGGGGGACCATAAAAAAGGGGCCCCATGACAAGAGAAAAGCATCCCTGGATAGTGGGAAGGTCCCGGGCTCAGGGAGGGGCAATCAGGGGGGGGCCCCTTTGGTTTCTTGCATCGGGCCCTAAAGGGTTTTTTGTTACATTTTGGTATTTTTAAAACATATACTGTAAAAATTCCCCAAAAAATCAAAATAAAAAAAAAAAAAATAAAAAAAAAAAAATAAGGAATTCCATATTAATGGAGAAAATAACCATATTTGATGGTGATCCTGGTTTGTAGTGGGTAAATTCCTAATCATATTCATTTTTTCTTTGGCTGTGTTGATTGGGCTTCTGTGAGTTACCAAATTTTGTCATATTAAATAAGTCTTTTCAAAAAATTTGGTAATTCCACAAACATCAATTTAAAATTTAAAAAGGGACACACATGTTTGGGGAAATGACGTGAAAAGTCAGGCTTGGGTCTTTTTAAAATATCAATCAAAAAATGAAAGGAACATGCACATATAAGGGCTTTAAGGGTTGGTTCAGATCCCCACCCAAGCATCAATAGGTTGGTAAATTTTATTCACAAAGATAAGATACCTTGTTTTTACAGCTTAAAGGATAGGGAAAATGGGCCTTGCAGGACGTGCAAGAGGAAAAAAGGAACTTTTAGAAACATGGGAGGGAAATGGGGGAATCAATGAAGAGAGAGACTAGGCAATCCTGAAGAGTTGATTTGAAGAAGCTTTTCCCCAGGAATTTATGCAATGGTGCTAAATGTTGCTCAGTACTTTCTTTTTTTGAAAAGGGAACACTTTTACCCACAAGTTGTTTTTCAAAAGAAACATCATAAAGCAAGCTGTCAAAGGGCATTTGAGCTAATAGGAAAAAAGAAGCAGCTCCCCCAAGGTTAGCAGTAGATTGCCCCCAGACTCAAGGCCAAGTTCCATAAAACAGTAAATCTCTTTCTAGCAATTTTTTTGATGTATCAGGGGGTTTTTTTTTTCGTTGTGGAAATAACTTTCAGATAGGGTCACTCATGGATGCATTCCTGCGACCCTAATATTTTGCCCAAGTGTGCTGCTCTAAAGTGGGGTATCTAGCTGGCTATATTTTTGGGATGATCTGTATGCACAGAATAACAAATCTTTGGTGGGTAAAAGATTTTCAAATGTATTTTAAAGCATGTGTACAGCTGCTTTCCTGGAATTTACAGAAAATGAAAACCTAGAGAGGGATGGGAAGATTAAAAACCAAGGGAAACTTTTACCTAAGACAAATAATTTTAATACCCGATGAATAAGAGAGGGGGTTAAACTTACCTATAGCATAGGGGGAATTTTGGGGCTAACCCCTCCTAAAATTACTGCCGGGCATTTTTTTTAATTAAAAAACCTGGCTGATTAAAATAGTATGTAAAAAAAGTTAGATGATTTTCCTAAATTCTATTGGGTTGGGGTTAAATTTGGATTCACGACGGTTGGCTCATATTTGTTTCCAGCCCCCCACTTCAATTAAATTTCCCATCAAAAATATTATTTTTTTGAATTCAAATCTCACCATGCTTTTGACAGAAAAAGGGGTTTTTTCTAAAGCTGGAGAGCCCAAAAAATAGATCACTTCTGATAAAAAACCAATCAGCCCCGGGTTTTTCATTCCCAAAGTTTATTGAAAAAAGCTGAGGTTAGAAGTGATTGGTTTTATGCAGAAGGGGGAGTCTGTTTTTTGGATTCCAATTTAGTAAAATAAACCCATAAAGTCACATGGGGTGAATGGAGATTCAAGAATATTCCAAAGCCCCAGTTAAAAACACCATGATTCATTGTGTTTTTATTAAATAATTATTAAACTTATTTTTTTTTTTTCACATAGTTACTCTGGAACTTTTACATTTTCAAATTTAAAAAGCTGGATTTTTTAAAAATTTTTCATTTTCTATGATCTGACCAGGGGCTACAAACCAAATTGGCCCCCCCCAGGAAATTTGGGGATCATGGGCCCCTGGCCTTCCCCAAAACTCAAAAAGCCTGTGAAAAAGGTCCCAGGAGCATCTCGGGGGCCCCTACTGCCCCGGGGCCCTCAGGCAGTGTCTGATTTTCAAAGGCCATCCGCCCCTGGATTGCCCCATTAATAAGCTTTGTAAGTGTGTGTGTGGGTGTGGGGGGGGGGGGTTGGATTTTAAAAAATATTAAAAGATGTGTGCCTTTTTTTTTCTTTTTATTGCAGGATACTGGTTAATTTTCTGGTTAGCTCTCAGAGGTGAATAAGGAAATATGCTATTGTATTAGCAGTGTACTGGTATTTTTATGCACCACGTCTTTCTGTGGAACAAAGTTTGTTTTTATATCTGAACGTTGGTACTTCAGTTAAAGATCTTCAAATTTTCACACCTGCTTATCTGTAACTTTGCTTTTATATATATGTCAGTTCTGTTATATTCACAGAACTCCACGAAGCAATTGTACACCTGAAAATAAAAAAAAAGGCAAATGTGAAAAAATTTGCAAAATTTTGAAGTCAGCGCCTAACAATTTAGAAAAAAGCTGCAAACGAGCGCCACCTTTAGTAAGAAAATAGAAATCAGCTGCAGAACACAAAAAAGGTAACCATAAAAACCCCCAATTTTAATTGTACACAGTAATAGGTGCAGCGCAAAAAATTTTAAAGGGATTATTATATAAACTGTATAATACAATATCAGCAAGTGAAAAATAAATATCACTTAATGGTAATTTTTAGTGATGAACATTTCAAAGTGATAAAATCTGTGGTCCTGAGGGATCAAAATTTTCAGGTGGGAGTCTTTGGGCCAGAAGTGATAGGGGATTTGCCAAAGAATGAAAAACGCATCACCAGAAAATGCGTTTAAAAAAGCAATATGAAATCCTGCATAAGCAATGAGAAGGTCATCTGTTTCCGGTCAGATCACATCATAAAACACCCTCCAGGGAATCAGGTGTAGGATTTCCTGGCTTTGTGATCCCCTCTAGGATATTTTTTTTTGTATGGGCACTGCGAAAAAGGCACTCACACGGAGACCCAAAAAGAACCCCAAACGTGATCTGTATAAAGTACCTTTATTCAAAAAAATGGGTACAATCAATAAGTATAAAAAAAGGTACTGACCATGTGTTCCAGATTGACACCTATGGTGGTCAATGTCCAGTTCTGTAGCCCGAAGCTTTTGTGCGATGAAAAAGTCATAGGGAGAAGGGCTTACAGCAGGGACATCCTTACAGTGCTATTTTATTTTGAAAGGCGATTTGCATTAGTGCGGCCGCATTTTGCCGGTATCGGGGCATTTCGCAGTCATCGGCGCCATTTTTTCCCTGGATCGCGGGGGCGCCCACCCGTCACTTTGTTCAGCAACTCGGTATGTTACGGCCGCCATCTTTCTGGGTATTTGGGGCTGCCAATTCGCAAGCGCCCCTTTTGCGTAGACGCGGGAATTTCTCCTAGTCACTGCTTCAGCAAACTTATACTGCGGGACCGCGCCTTTTAAGGGGAGTAAAAAGATAAATAAACGGACAATCTTATTTTGCGATGACGAGGGTTACTTTTGGTTCAATCACAAATTTTATTTACAGACAAAGGGGGTGCCTTGGGGGGAAATTTGCCCCCGCCTGGCCCAAATTATTTAGGCCCGATGGGAGGGGATGTTTTATGCAAGAGAGGCCGGAACTTTCATTTTTTTTCGAGATAATAATGACATCCTCCCAATGGAATGGGAAGAAAGACCCTTTTAAATTTCTTTAAACCTTGAATTTTAATTCGTTAAAAATTAAGCTTACTTTTTTAAAATAGTCAAACGAGTGTTAACTTTTTAATCTGGTTTTAATGAACACAATGGAAAAAATAACGGGGAAAAATATTTTAAACCCAAAAGATAGAAATTTTTATCCCAACAGACATTGCCTCTCCTATATGGGGTACAAAAAATCCCCAGGGGTCAGTTTTTCTGGATTAAACGCAATTGTATGTAGGGGTACATACTATAGGCAAGCGGCAATAAATTTAAAAAAAAATTTGTTGAAAAGGTTATATGAATTATCCTTTAATCTAACCTGGACACTATAGGAAAATCAACAGAAAAATTTTATGTTGGGTGATCCCCTTTTTCAGAAAAACACAAAAAAACGTCCTTTTATCACCAATATCCATCAGTACAAAAAGATAACCAAAATCATTAAAAAAACTGGAAAATCTGAAAATCTGATCCCATTTGAACTCAAAATTTCCAGACAAACCCGAAAACATTTTTTAGGAGGCAACCCGTTGAGAAACAAAATCGCGCCCAAAATTTGGACCCCCTAAGAATGTGATTATGTTCCCAAAATTAAGGGTTTTTTTCCCCCGTTTTTTAAAAAATGTGTTATTCCCAAAGCAGCAGATACCCATAAACAAAAAAGGGGTTTTAATTTTACGGAAATGGGTTTATTTAATAAGTGTTTTTTACCTGATGCAGATTTTTGGGTCTACCTGCCCAAGTCCGTTTGCAATCCCTATGTGGACGGACCCTAGACCCCAGGATGACTAGGGGAGTTAAAAAATTAGAAAAGGATTAAGGGTCATTCTTGTCGCAAAATTCAAATTCACCATAACAAAGATCCCCCCTCACTTGTTTATGGGGATTGGTATTTTAACGCCCATTGGGAGGGACCCAATAAAAAACGAGCGTGTCACAACTTGAATCACTTGGATATTGAACGGGGGTCTTATATCCGGGGACTCAATTAGACTTTGATCTAAAATTGTTTTATAATAATAGTTGAAAGACACTTGCTAATCCCAAAAAGAGAATCGACCCTTTTTTTTTATTTGTTCACACCCCCTGTATATTGATGTTTAGCATTTTTCACATATATTGATGACGTTGAAATTCCCCGTCATCGCGATTTTAAAATTTTAAAGGATTCTAGAGATTTTAAGTATCTTAAAAAAATTTTTAAAATTTTGGCTTTTTTCACATATCTTTTTTTTTAGTTTTCTGTTTTTACCTATGCCTTTTATAGATTATTTTAACTTCCTAGATTTTGCGAATGAATACTTATTCTAATATTTTTTTTTTAATTTCTTTTTTTATTTTATCACTTTTTTTGTACGTTTTCAATTGCCATGTTTTATTATTCTTTTTTGACCAGTATTGTAGATATATATTTTTGGGTATTTTATTATATTGTATATTAACATCCTGTGATTTTTTTCACGGCACAAATTTTTTTTATGCATCTGATTTTATATGGTCTTGCACATTTAAAAATTGTTATCATTTATTGCATACAGGTGGGCTTTGCATATAGTTTTAATATGCCTAAAAAATATACTAAATTTTCCCTTTAAAAGGGCACATGGATACATATATATCAAGCATTGATAATTTAAACATTCCCCCCTATATTGCAATCCTCTGCACAGTGAGTACACAGTTTATTTGATCATTATTACTGACATTACATGGCGCGGTACCGGCTGTATAACTAGTTTGCTGAATGCAGTGCAGTGACTAGTGAGCACTTCCGCGATATTACAGGCAAAAATGGCGCTTGCGAATTTGCGCATGAGCCATTAGCGCAGATGGCAGGCCGTAACATACCGAGTTGCTGGAACACAGTGTCTGGGGGGCGCTTCCGCGATCTACGGCAAAATGGCGCTTGCGAATTGCGTCATGCGCCAATAGCCAGCAAGATGGCGGCCGTAACATACCGAGTTGCTGAACACAGTGAACTGGTGGGCGCGTCCGCGATCCACGGACAAAATGGAGCCGATGGACTGCGCATGCGCCGATACAGCGGGCAAGATGGCGGGCCACACTAACCATAATCGCCAGTCAAATAGATAAATTCGCACTGGAATGGTTGTCCCTGCTGTAATCCCTTTCTCTCTATATGACTATGTGCATCGGCACGAAAACGCGTTCAGTGGGCTACAGCAAACTGGACATCTGACCACCATAGGTGGCCAATCTGGAACACTTGGTCAGTACCTTTCTTTTTATTCTTATAGAGTGTTACCCATTATTTGGGATTATAAGGGTACTTTATCACAGTATCAACGCTATGTGGTCTCTTATTGGGCTCTCCGTGTGGAGTGCCTTCATTCGCAGTGCCCTTTTACAACAAAGATGATCCTAGAGGGTGATACATGCTAACGGACCAGGGAATCCTACACGCTGATGTACCTGGATGGTGATTTATGACGGTGATCTGACTCTGGTGTCAGGGCTCCCAGGTATGGACCAGAGGTGTGTGACTGATGATGCAGGAAACGCAGACTTCAGATATGTGATAAAACAATACAATTTATTAACAACTAACCATACAAAATTAACGCAGTGCAATACTAAACCATAATACAGTGCAAAACAAAACCAAACCAAACCACCCACAGATAACAGTAAATACAAGCAAGCGTCGTCAGCAGGCCGGGTCAATATTCAATTGGCAGTAGGTACAGGGGGAGCAGCAGAGAATGGTCGGGGTCACAGGCCAGGTTCAGCAGTGTAGCAAGCAGCGTAGTACAGAGGGTCAGGCAGAGGGATGGTCAGGGTCACAAGCAGAGATCAAAACAGGTAACAAGCAGCGTAGTACAGAGGGTCAGGCAGAGGGACAGAAACAGGATGCAGGGACAGATACAGGGCCCAGGACAAACACAACACCAAGGCAGAGTCTGTGGGTCTGGCCATTACCTTAAATACCCCAGGCATCATCAGTTCCACAGGTGTTAGCTGGCTGAAAGGTTGAGTCTCTGATTGCTGGGAGCACCCGTCTGGCCAGCCCTGGTACTGCAGATCAAAAGGCAGGTGAGTCCCACCATTGCTGGCCAGTCCATTCCTAACAGTACCCCCCCCCCAAGGAGCGGCCTCAGGACGCTCCAAAACAGTCCTATCTGGGCAAAAATGTTCCACCGCCCGGGTCTGGTAAACTGGCGGGTATATCAAAGACTGGCACACCGGGCAGGACCTCGGGCAGAGGCACATCGGTTTACCAGGCGAATGCAGCAGGCAGCGGGCCACCGGGCGGAGCAGCAGTGCACCGGGCCCCCGTGATGCGGAGCAGCAGGGCACCGGGCCCACCGGGCGGGGCGACATGCACCGGGCCCTTCACAGCGGGTTAGCGGCGGGCGCCGGACCCCAGGCGGAGCGACAGGTCTCGGACCCTCAGTCGGAGTGTGTTGCGGGCGCCGGACCCCCAGGCGGAACGACAGGTCTCAGGCCCACCAGGCGGGGCGGCAGGCACCGAGTCACCAGGCACAACCGTGGGCTCCGAGTCAAATGGGATGGACCGCTGGCACTGGGTCAGACATTGGATCGTCTGGCTGGACAGCGGGCATCGGGTCACCAGGCATCAGGTCATTTTGGCTCGACAGCGGGGCACCGCGTCATCTGGCAAGGCAGTGGGCTCCGAGTCAACTGTATGACCGCGGGCACTGGGTCAGACATTGGAATCGTCTGGCTGGACAGCGGGCACCACTGGGTCATCCCAGGCATCAGGTCATTTGGCTTGACAGCGTGGCACCGCGTCATCTGGCAAGGCAGTGGGCTCCGAGTCTCAACAGGCACGACAGTTGAGTCACGCCGGTTTCAAGCAGGTACTCCGGATTGTCTGGCTCGACAGCGGGCATCGGGTCACCAGGTATGACAGCGGGCACTGGGTCACCAGGCATCGGCCATGTCATTTGGCTGCTCAACAGCGGGCACCGGATCAGGTACGGATCATCTGGATAACAGCGCGGCATCGAGTCCAACTGGCCTAATAGGATCGTCAGGCTGGATCAGTTCATCATGCTGGGTAGAGGCATCAGGCCGGGTAGAGGCATCAGGCCGAGTAGTAGGCTTCAGGGCCGAGTAGAGGCTTCAGGCCGAGTAGAGGCATCAGGCCGGAGTAGAGGGCTTCAGGCCGAGTAGAGGCTTCAGGCGAGTAGAGGCTTCAGTCCCGAGTAGAGGCATCAGGCTGAAGAGAGGCATCAGGCTGCATACAGGCATCAGGCTTGAAAGAGAGAGGCATCAGGCTGGTACCGGCTCATCAGGCTGAAGAGAGGCATCAGGCTGCGTACCGGCAATCAGGCTGAAGAGAGGCATCAGGCTGCGGTACCGGCATCAGGCTGAAGAGAGGCATCAGGCTGAGTTAGAGGCTTCAGGCTCTGAGTAGAGGCTTCAGGCTGAGTAGAGGCATCAGGCTGAGTAGAGGCTTCAGCTGAGTAGAGGCTTCAGGCTGCAAGTAAGAGGCTTCAGGCTGAGTAGAGGCTTCAGGCTGAATCCACGGATCGGCAGGCTCACCGGTTTGGATACTGGCAGGATGGTATTGGTTGGAAAGAATTTTCGCTTTTTTCTGGTTTTAACTATTGGAGCACTGCAAGTAAACGCAGGTCTGCAAAACAAATGGAGCAGCTGGTAGACCGAGAAGAACTGGAGGATGGGGTATGCAAAGGAGAGGGAGCGGTTGCTACAGAGGGCTCTTTTACAGGGTTAAAGGCAGGATAGGTGCAGCGAGTGTTTAGTGGGAAAAACAGGGTACTGACATTGCGGTAGAAAATAGCAGGGCAGGAGGAGCTGTTGGGATGCAGGAATAGAGTTTTGAGGAAATAGATTAGAAGCAGGACTGGGTCTTTGTAGCTGACTGAGGCTGGGTGCAACAAAATCTGTCCTCATGTCTGCAGTATGGGGTTGAACAAAGATGAGGCTTACACAAATAGCCTGTCTGGTCAAAATGACTGCACTGCGTTTATACAATCTCTTAGTGTCTGTGGTGAACATGTGGAATAACGCTCCACAATTAGGTAACCCACATCATCCTCTAAATAACCACCAGGGACCTCTTACCTGGTCTGCACTAAATGGTGCAAAAATTCATCCCTGCATTCGGGGGGAACCAGATGAAACCAACTCCAGCACAAACCTCAATCAAAGGCTGCACCTCAGAGAACTTCTGTGCCCTGATCTACTAAGAACATGCGTGCGAGCCGTATACATTCTAGCAGTTCAATCCCGGGTATACTCCTTCAGAGTCTGATAAGCTTACTCCCTGTCATCAAAACCACTAGCAGATATAAATATCAACCTCATCAAGATCCATCCTTCCCAATCAAACAAGCCAAGATGGACTTCCCTGTGCAGCCACTTTGGTCAGGATTGGCCTTTGGTGTAATGTCAGGGCTCCCAGGTATGACCAGAGGTGTGTGACTGATGCAGGGAAACAGCAGACTTCAGATATGTGATAAACAATACAATTTATTAACACTAACCATACAAACATAAACGCAGTGCAATACTAAACATAATACCGTGCAAACAAACCAAACCAAACGGCAAACCAAAACCACCCACAGATAACAGTACATACACGCAAGCGTCGTCAGCAGGCCGGGTGTCAATATCAATTGGGCAGGTAGGTACAGGGGAGCAAGCAGAGAATGGTCGGGGTCACAGGCCAGGTTCTGCAGGTAGCAAACAGCGTATACAGAGGGTTCAGGCAGAGGGATGATGGTCAGGGTCCCACAAGCCAGAGATCAAACCAGGTAACAAGGCAGCATAGTACAGTGGGTCAGGCAGAGGGACAGAAACAGGATGCAGGACAGATACAGGGTGCCCAGGACAAACACAACACCAAGGCAGAGTCTGTGGGTCTGGCCATCCACCTTAAAATACCCCAGCATCATCAGTTCCTTTTCCCAGGTGTTAGCTGGCTGAAAGGTTGAGTCTCTGATTTGTGGAGCACCGCGCTGGGCCAGCCCTGATACTGCAGATCAAATAGGCAGGGTGAGTCCCCACCATTGCTTGGCCAGTCCATTCCTAACACCTGGAAACAGATGACCTTCTCATTGCTTGATGCAGGGATTTCATATTGCGTATTTTAAACGACGCACTTCTGGTGAGTGCGTATTTCATTACTCATTGAGTCACATCAAACCTATCACTTCTGGACAATGACATCCGTGCACCTGAAATTGTGATCCCATCAGGATCCACACGATTTTATCACTTTGAACTGTTCAGTTACTAATAATCACCATTAAGTGATATTCATTTTGCACTTGCTGATATATTGTATTATACAGTATATATAATATATCCATATATTTATTAGCGCTGCACCTATTACTGTGATACCATGCCTAACTACATGCACCAACATTAATAATCATTCTTATTATTATTTATTTATTACAAGTACTTATGCAAGTGCTGTCAATTTATGCAGCACTTTCTACATATATATTGCACATTCACATCAGTCCCTAACCCTCAAGGGGTGTACAAATCTAAGGTCCCTAACTCACATTCATTCATTCAGGTGTTCCAATCACCTCCATGGCCACCAGGCCACACTATAACATCAAACACCTGAGGCATGTAGGCTGCGTCTATAAACATTTGTGAAAGATGGGTCGCTTTCAGGAGCTCATTGAATTCAAGCGTGGTATAGATTGTCCATCTGTTCAATAAGTTCATACGGTTGAAATTTCCGTGTTACTAAATATTCCAGGATCAACTGTTAGTGGTATTACAATAAAGTGGAAGCAACTGGGAACAAAACAGCAAAACTTGGCCACAAAGTGGTAGGCCACGTAAAATGACAGAGCTACAATGGAATGGGTTTCCATGGCCATTCAGCTTCATGCTAGCCTTACATCACCAAGTGCAATGTAAAGTGTCCGATGCAGTGTTGCAAAGCACGCCACCACTGGACTACAGAGCAGTTGAGATGTGTTCTCTGGAGTGACAAAATCATGCTTCTCTGTCTGGCAATCTGATGGAAGTGTCTGGGGTTTGGCTGTTGCCAGGAGAACGGTACGTGCCTGACCGCATTGTGCACAAGTGTAAAATTTGGTGGAGAGGAGATTATGGGTGATGAAGTTGTTTGTTCAGGGGTTGCGCTTAGCCTCTTAATTCCAGTGAAGAAAACTCTTAAGGAGTAAGTATACCAAGACATTTTGTGACAATTTCTTCCTCCCAACTTTGAGGGAACAGTTTTGGGATGGCCCCTTCCTGTTTCAACATGACTGTCCAACAATTGCACAAAGCAAGGTCCATAAAGACATGGATGAGCAAGTTTGGAGTGGGAGGAACTTGACTGGCCTTGCACCTCAGGCCAATAGAACACCATTTGGATGAATTAGAGAGGAGATTGTAAAGCCAGGCCTTCTCACCTGACATCAGTGTCTGACCTTGCAAATGCGCTTCTGGAAGATATGGTCAAAACATTCCACACATTCCTAACCTTGTGGGACAGCCTTCCCAGAAGATTTTAAGCTGTTATAGCTGCAAAGGGTGGGCCAACTCAATATTAACCTATGGTCAAAGACTGGGATGCCATTATGTGCGTGTAAAAACAGGCATCCCAGTACTTTTTAGCAATGTAGTGTATGTAGTGGTTTCCCATAGAAGCCAGGAGCTTGTAGGTGTCAAGGTCCTACCTTTCCCAGGAGGTTTTGTTACTCCATGTGCTAGCAATCCATCTTGGATTTCTGCTGAGGTCATGATGGGAATCTTTTATGCCTTCTAGGTCTCTGAGGTCTCCATCCCCCAGAGGGGTGTGGCTGAGTACATATAAGCCTGGGATCTGCACATGCTCTTTGCACTTGTGTCTTGTGTCTTTGTCTTGCTACAGCTCTGTGTATACGCTCGTGACTCTTCTGGTATTCTGACTCGGCTTTGTGACTAAGAACCATTCTCTGCGTTTCCCTTTGATTGACCTTCCGTTGCTGAACCCGGCCCGTGACCTGTGATTCTCTGTCTACTGTTCTGTACTGTTTTGTGTCCCGTTGTTATTGACCCGGCTTGTATTGACTACGCTATTGTCATTCTCAACCAACTACACGCCATTGGCGGCAGCCATTACCGCAGCTGGGGTGTCTCCTCGGGGGCCGCGACCTGGTCCCTGGTTGCGTCAAGTCCATCCCCACCATCAGGGGCCCTGGTGAAGGGCAGCCTGGGACTTAGACTCCGCGCCCTGAGGGACTTCAGTCTGTTGGTGGTGGTTGTCGTCAGCCAGTGCGTTACCCTGCCACTAGGCCTACCTGTCCGTTCCACAGCCCTGCCCTGACATTACACAAGTGCCATGAATCCTGACGGTGCAGGTACGCCTTCACTTCCTATGTTGGTTGCCAGACTGGATCAAACAGGATCTCCTGTTGGATCAGTTCGCTCAGGCGTTGCAAACTCTGCTGGCACGCACCGCGCACCTTACTCCTGGTGTTTATTAGGCCGGTTGTCACTCCGGTGGTCGCTCCCGCTGCTGTTCCGCTTGCTGTGCCTACCGCCGCGGCTGATGCGGCACCCGCGGTGTCCAGAGGTATGACCGGTTCAGCCCCTCTTCCACAGCGCTTTGGGGGTGAGCCGAGTCAGTGTCGTGGGTTCCTTAACCAGGTGGGGATTTACTTTGAATTAATCCCCTACGCTTTTCCGACTGAGAGGTCAAAGGTGGGTTTCCTCATCTCACTACTCTCAGACAATGGCCTTGGCCTGGGCGAATCCCTTATGGGAGAGGAATGACCCCGTGTGATTCACGAGTTTTCCGGTTTTGTCGATGCCTTCCGTTAGGGTATTCGATTGTACCGGCTCGCTCCGCCTCGGCTGCCAAGCTGCTCATTGTCTATGCATCAGGGTTCACGGACCGTGGCCGAGTACGCCATAGAGTTTCGTACCCTGGCAGCAGAGGTGGGTTGGAACAATGAGGCTCTGGTGGCTGCGTTTTTCTCAGGGTCTTTCTGATGCATTGAAGGATGAGATCGCAGCCAAGGAATTGCCTGTGGAGCTGGAAGCACTAATTTCCTTCCTGATCCTGATTGATACCAGGCTCAGGGAGAGGCCTTCACTCAAGGAAACGCCTGCGGAGGCCTTCCAATCGACTGGCACCTGCGTTTTCTATCCCTCCCATTCCTCCCTCTCACTCCACGCCTCCTGGGGATAGATTGTCTGGTGGTGAGCCCATGCAGCTGGGGTTTGCTCGCCTTTCCGAGGTGAGAGCGAGCCGCTCGGCGTCGGGGAGGGTCGCTGCCTGTACTGTGGTCTTGGTGGGCACTTTCGGCAGTCCTGTCCGGTCCGTCCGGGAAACGCTCGCACCTGAGATCCTGTCGGGGACAGATCTTGGGTGGAGTCTCCTCGTCGTCCCCGGCGTTCCGCAGAGATAAGCCACTGATCACCGTTGTCCTCTCTTGGGCAGAGGGCTCGGTGACGGCCCAGGCGTTGGTAGATTCTGGGGCTGGCGGGTTGTTTATGGACAGCTCGTTTGCTGCTGCCCAGCACTCCATTCCCCTGCAGGCTCGAGTTACCCCATTGGTTCTCGAGGCGATAGATGGCAGGCCCCTGCAACCACCGCAGGTTACCCACGAGACTATGCCAGTTGAAGTAGCTATTGGGGCTGTTCACAGGGAGTTGGCCTGTTTCCAGGTGATTTCTTCTCCGCACTATTCGGTGGTTTTGGGGTATCCCTGGCTCCAGATGCACAATCCAACCTTCAATTGGCAAACTGCCGAGATTCTCTCGTGGTCTTCACAGTGTGGGGCCGGGTGCATCCGTGGGCCGGTTAAGGTGTTGTGTGCCTCCTCAGACTCTGCGTTGCCACTGATTATGGGGAGTACCAGGACGTGTTTGATAAGGTACGCGCTGGTGCCTTACCTGCTCATCGTCCTTACGACTGCGCCATATCCTTGCAACCCGGTGCCACTCCTCCGCGTGGGGCAGGGTGTATCCTCTCTCGGTTGCGGAGAATAAGGCCATGGAGGAGTACGTTGCGGATGCGCTTTCCCGGGGCACATTCGTAAGTCTACTTCCCCAGCAGGAGCGGGCTTTTTCTTTGTAAAGAAGAAGGGTGGTGAATTGAGGCCTTGCATCGATTATAGGGGTCTCAATCGAATCACCACTAAGAATGCCTACCCGATTCCCTTGATTACTGAGTTGTTCGACCGCCTTAAGGGGGCAACAGTCTTTACCAAACTTGACCTTAGGGCGGCGTACAACCTCGTACGGATCAAACAGGGGGGATGAGTGGAAGACCGCGTTTAACACCAGAACCGGTCACTACGAATACCTGGTGATGCCCTTCGGGTTGTGTAACGCGCCCGCAGTTTTTCAGGAATTCATAAATGATGTCCTTCGTGACTTGTTGCAGCAGTGCGTGGTAGTTTACTTGGATGACATCCTGGTTTACTCTGCCTCCATGGAGTCCCATATCCAGGATGTCAAGCAGGTGCTGCAACGATTACGTGAGAACGAACTTTTTTGTAAACTTGAGAAGTGCGAATTCCATCGATCCCAAGTTGCCTTTTTAGGCTACATCATTTCTGCGGAGGGATTCTCCATGGACCCTCAGAAGGTTTCGGCAGTTCTGCAGTGGCCTCGTCCCAATGGCCTTCGGCCCATTCAGCGCTTTTTGGGTTTTGCCAACTACTATCGGAAATTCATCAGAAATTTCTCCACGCTGGCAAAACCTCTCTCAGACCTAACCAAGAAGGGCAGCAATCCTCACGAGTGGCCATCCGAGGCCATCGTAGCTTTTGAGGCTCTGAAATCCGCCTTCGCTTCGGCTCCGATACTGTCTCATCCCAATCCTGGATTGCCCTTCGTTCTTGAGGTTGATGCATCCGAGACAGGAGTAGGCGCTCTCCTGTCTCAACGTCGGTCGCCCAATGGACCCCTACTTCCCTGTGGGTTCTACTCCAGGAAGCTTTCCTCTGCAGAGTGCAACTACCAGATTGGAGATAGGGAGTTGTTGGCAATCATTCTGGCTCTCAAGGAATGGAGGCACTGCTCGAGGGCTCCGCAGTTCCGGTCCTCATTCTTACCGATCATAAGAACCTGACTTATCTTTCGGAGGCCAAAAGATTGACACCCCGTCAAGCCAGATGGGCCTTGTTCTTGTCACGGTTCAACTATGTGGTCTCCTATTTGCCTGGTTCCAAGAATGTCAGGGCTGATGCATTATCGCGGCAATACTCTGAGTTGTCCAGGGAGGACTCTGAGCCAACCTCGGTCATACCTCCGGATCATATCCTGGCTGCCATTCGTACCAGTCTGACTTCTCCCCTGGGGAGCAGATTTTGGCGGCTCAAACTGACGCTCCTCCCGAGAGACCGGAGGGTAGATGTTTTGTACCCGAGGGGTTGCGCACCCGTCTGCTGCGTACCTACCATAACTCCAAAACTGCCGGGCATCCGGGGAGGAACCAGTTGTCTTGGGTCGTCTCTCGGTTGTTCTGGTGGCCAACTCTCCGTGCCGACATCGCCTCTTATGTAGCGGCATGTTCGATCTGTGCCCAGAATAAATCTCCACGGCATCTTCCAATGGGTCTTCTGCAACCCATTCCCAATGGGGAGCGTCCTTGGTCACACCTGGGCATGGACTTTATTGTAGACCTCCCTGTGTCTCGGGGCCATACGGTCATCCTCATGGTCGTCGATCGTTTTTCCAAAATGTGCCATTGTATTCCACTCAGGAAATTACCAAACAGCGCAAGAACTGGCCACGGTCTTTTCCAGGGAGATTTTTTCGCCTGCATGGGTTGCCCAAGGTGATTGTCTCGGACCGCGGGAGTCAGTTCGTGTCCAGATTCTGGCGCGCCTTCTGCTCCCAGTTGGGCATTAGTCTCTCCTTTTCTTCAGCCTACCACCCGCAGTCCAATGGGGCTGCGGAGCGTTCCAATCAGGCCTTAGAACAATTCCTTCGGTGTTATATCTCGGACCATCAGGACGATTGGGGCCGATCTCCTGCCTTGGGCTGAGTTTGCCAGGAACTCAGCGGTCAACTCCTCCTCCGGGATGTCCCCCTTCATGGCCAACTATGGGTACCAACCCGCGGTATTACCTGAGAGGTTCTCACCACAGGACATTCCGGCTGTGGAGGACCATCTTGCTGCCCTGCGTTCTTCATGGGGGCAGATCCAGAGGGCTTTGAGGGACTCGGCTCAGCGTCAGAAGTTCCAGGCTGATCGCAGACGGTTGCCCGCTCCTTCATACCAGGTCGGCGATCGGGTGTGGTTCTACTCGTAACCTCAATCTTCGGGTGCCCACACCCAAACTAGCTCCCCGTTTTGTCGGTCCTTTTCGCATTCTCCGCAAGGTGAATCCGGTGGCCTATGCCCTTGCCCTTCCACCTGGGATGCGGATCTCCAATATCTTTCATGTATCACTGTTGAAACCTCTGATCTGCAATCGCTTCACTACCTCTCTGCCTCGGCCCCCGTCCCATTCGGGTTGACGGTCATGAGGAGTATGAGGTGAGCCGGATCCTGGACTCTCGATTGGTGCGCGGCCGATTACAGTTCCTGGTTCATTGGCGCGGTTATGGTCCCGAGGAGCGTTCCTGGGTTCCTTCCGCGGATGTCCATGCTCCTGCCCTCCTCCGCGCGTTTCATACCCGCTTTCCTCGGAAACCTTTTGTTGAGCCGCGGAGGGGGAGGGCCCTTGAGGAGGAGGTACTGTCAAGGTCCTACCTTTTCCCAGAGGTTATGTTACTCCATGTGCTAGCATCCATCTTGGATTTCTGCTGAGCATGATGGGAATCTTTTATGCCTTCAGGTCTCTGAGGTCCATCCCCAGAGGGTGTGGCTGAGTACATATAAGCCTGGGATCTGCACATGCTCTTTGCACTTGTGTCTTGTGTCTTTGTCTTGCTACAGCTCTGTGTATACGCTCGTGACTCTTCTGGTATTCTGACTCGGCTTGTGACTAAGACCATTCTCTGCGTTTCCCTTTGATCTGACCTTCCGTTGCTGAACCCGGCCCGTGACCTGTGATTCTCTGTCTACTGTTCTGTACTGTTTTGTCCCGTTGTTATTGACCCGGCTTGTCTGACTACGCTATTGTCATTCTCACCAACTACACGCCATTGGCGGCAGCCATTACCGCAGCTGGGGTGTCTCGGGGGCCGCGACCTGGTCCCTGGTTGCGTCAAGTCCATCCCCACCATCAGGGGCCCTGGTGAAGGGCAGCCTGGGACTTAGACTCCGCGCCCTGAGGGACTTCAGTCTGTTGGTGGTGGTTGTCGTCAGCCAGTGCGTTACCCTGCCACTAGGCCTACCTGTCCGTTCCACAGCCCTGCCCTGACAGTAGGTCCCAAGGTGATGTTGATTTTTAAAAGCTACCTGGGTCACCAAACTGGAAAATGTTTGGAAATCCATAGTGCAAAGCATTATAAATGGGCTTACAAAGAGAAAAGAGCAAAACAAGCATAAATTACTAATTACAAAATTAATTTTCTTTGTTCTGTTTTACAATATTCAATTTCCACCCGGGCTAATATATGAGAGAACCCACTTTGTCTGATACAAGAATAGACATAGTCTAAATCAGATTCTGGATCTGAACCTACAACCTCTGTTTCTCGCTGTGTCACATGAGATGCAGGGCAGCTCCGTATCTAATCTCTTGGAACAATCTTGTCTTGTCTCTTGTTTCTCATGAAGCTTGAACTCTTTGCTCCTTACATGAACTTCCTGAGTTAAGCCATGTCTATGCACTTCCTGTTTGCTAAATTATTGTACACTGTCCAGCTGATATTTTGCTTCTTTGCTTACCTGCATCTGTCCTTATCTTCACTACAATTTGTTACTGACCTTTGGCTCATTCCTTGAGTACGACTCAGCTTGATTGCTACCTGCAACCACTTGTCATTGACCTTTGGCTTGTTTTTCTGACTACACTTCTGTGTGGTCTCTACCTGCTATATCTGCTACTGGACCCTGGTTTTCTCACCTCTTTGTTGGACGACCTGGTACTAACACACTGCAAACCCATATCCATCACCAGGAGCTCTGGTGAATACTTTCTAGTGCTTAGACCCACACCTCAGCTGTGCCTGCATAATCGACCAGGGAGCTCTGTTTGTATACCTACCCTGCTGGTTAGTGGAAACTTCTCTTATGCTGTCGCTACTGATCTCCGAGTCTGACCCCTGACTGTGGCAGTCAATCTGCGTCTATCTAAGAATCCTGTATAATAAATCTTGTATAATAATCTAAGTATTTCAGCTTTTCATTCAGATATTTCCATAGTACACCGGTTCATCCCACTCCCTTTTGTTTGTTATCCAGTGATTCTGCAACACATCTGCTAGGGATGCTGGAACATCTCTCACACACACAGAAAGCCTTGAAAGCACAGAAACCACTGTCACATGGATTAAGTCCTATGTTTCTTCATACTGGGCATTTCCTATGGCTCCCAACAAAGCATTAGGTTAATTTTGGAGGTGTATTCACCACACTGTCTATACTCACATTCCTTTCACTCCTCCACCACTACTTGCAGCTGCTTGGAAAAAAGGGAAATGTTTGTGGGTTTTTTTCAGTTAATGGTAGCGTGAGACTCTCATCCTGCCTTATAAAATGCTTTGCTGGGTGCCTAAACAACTAATCTCCAGGCACCAGCACTGCCCATTGTGGGACATCCTTAGCCCTATGTAAGCTGTGATTAGTAAAACTTTCAAGTGGACCTGTGCTAAGCCATGCAAATAGGTTTACATTACTGAGTTACACACACATAAAGTAAGCTCAATAAATGTTTTTCCTTGCTTCCTAGTATTGTACAAAATAGGAACTGAAATAAAAAGCAAGAAGAACCTTTTTCTGTATTGCAGCACAATGCCCATTACCTTCTACTGATCCCAGCTTCTTTTAAATCCAGCAAACATCATCCTGAGCCTGAGCCTGTCTGACGTAGCAGCAAATCTTGTTCTACTCATGTACTGCTTTATTGGATATAGCATTCTGAAGGGTTTCTAAAACCCATCGCTTCCCACATGCTGGCCTTTGACATTCAGACCTGTGTCAGCGGAAATTAGAACAACGCTTTATATGGAGTCTTTATTGACTTCTCTCTTAAGAAACCTCCATGACAGACAATACATCCATTCTTTTGCAAATTAGATCACCTTACTGACGCTTATTTATTTAAAACCACTGTAGAGCTCTTGTGGTTGCAGCTACTTAGGGGAGAAAGCATGTGTCTGAGTCTGGCTTGTGGTTATAGACTAAAATGGAAGAAAAAATATGTATAAAAAATCAAAGAGAGCATGTGGTTTTGCAAAGACTGCAGCAGTGAACAGGGTGAATGTGATATTACATCTTAGAATTCATCCTCAGTTGTTGTGCAAATAGCTAAAGGCATTTAAAGGACCAATCGATCTTTTCCTCCTCAGAAATTTTATATATATATATATATATATATATTTTTTTTTTTTTTATTTTTTTTTTTATTGTTTTGATTATGATTTAAAGGACAACTATAACTTTGGTACAAGTACTTTAATATGGCAGTAAACTTGTTTTCACTTTTGCCTGCAGTTAAGTTTATAATAAAGCCTACCTGTAGGTAAAATTAATATCTCCTAAATGTGCACCTTTAGGAGGCATTCTCTCTTTTTGAGAGCTGGCACATGCGCTCTGAAGGAACAACATACCCATGCCATTTCTTCAGAGCACTGTGCTGTGGCCCGAGACGTCATCGTGGCTCGACCAATTAGACGACCGGAGCTTGCTCACCCGGAAATAAGACCAGATGAAGATGGAAACATCTGCAGAGGTGACAGCGTGAAGCTGGAGAGCTTCATTTTAAGGTACATCCTTCATAATGTGCTAGTATGTGATGCATACTAGCACATTATGACATTACCTTGCAGGGGATTTTTTATTTTTTAAGCTGCGGTTTACTACTGGTTTAAGGTATGCCCCACTTAGTGCTGTTCCAATACTTACTCCCTGTCCCTATTCAGAGATATTCACTGTGCAGCCTACCTGAAGCCACACATCCTTCCAATGGCACACCTGCCAGGTCTTTTCCTCCCGCACGTGCTCTGTGCCCTCCTTTATTCTTAAAGGGTCATTAAACCTAAAACAAAGTCTGCATAGTCTCTGCAATGAATATCTAAATAATTCTGTGCCTTTTCTTTTTTTTAATAAATATATTAGGTCTAAAAATTCTGTACCTGTTGATCCTGCCAATGCCCTCTCATGGCTGTTGGTGATGGGCAATAATGTGTAGGGTCATCTGTAGCAATTGTACGTACAGAGATGGACGCGGTCATCTATCTTGCTACAGATCCTACATCTTGTATCATTCTCTCTCCCTCCAATCCCCCTCCCTCAGGAATGTGGTCTGTATGTATGCTGAGATTAAAGGCATCAGGCACAGTGGGATAGCTTCATGGTTATAAACCCCAATTAGCCTGGGCCCAGTATGTCTGTGAGACTCTTGCTTGGAGAGGATCGTAAAGCTATAAACCAGTCCTTCACTGAACATGAAAGACACTCCGAGATAACAGTAAAACAGACATCCTATTTCAACCCCTTTTCCATATAATTTCATATCTTTTTTTTTTTTTTTTAATTTAAATATTTATTAGTTTTTCATATTATTACAAACATTCCATAAGAAGAGATAACAATACATATAAATACTCCATACATTTCTACCTTGCCCCTTCTAATAAATCTTTTCTTTCCCTCCCCTCCCAGCCCTTTCCCACCCCCCTTCACCCTCCCTCCCCTTTGCACGCTCTATACTCTCTCGAGGCCCAATAGTTTCTTAATTTATAATTTTCTATACTTCTTTCAATCCTGATTTTTCCCATTTTTCCCATCTTGTATAGTATATTCCCATCTTATCTTCCTGCATATAGTAAGATTTTTCCATTCTACTAATCTGATTTACTCTATTGATCCAGTCTTCCTCCTTCGGCACCTCTGTTTTTTGCCAGAACTTGGGTATCAACCCCTTTGCAGCATTTAAGTAGTACCATACGCCTGATTCTTTATATTTATTTACTGTAGTCTCAACATTATGTAGGAGACACATCGTTGGGTCTAACCCTATGTCATTTCCAGTTATTATTTCTATTGAGTTAACTATTATCTTCCAGAAAGCCTGAATTTTCAGACATTGCCACCATATGTGAAACACCGTGCCCACCTCCCCCAACCTCTCCAACACATTTTAGAGTTTCTCCCCCTCATCCTGTGCTCAATACTCGGTGTAATTTGCCATCGTGTCAAACATTTATAATTAACCTCCACTTCTCTCATACTAACATTCTCGTGTATCAATCTATATATCTTGTTCTGTTGGTCGTCGTCTAACACCACCTCCATATCTCTTTCCCATTTCGTTATAAAAATTAACTTTGTGTCTGTGTCTAGTTCTGCGAGTATTCTATAAACTTTAGCAATACCATGTTTCCCCATCTCTACGTGTTTCCAACAACCTTTCAAACATATTCCAATCCTTTTTTAATCTCAGGGGTTTTGGTAGTTTTCCTATAAAACATTTTAGCTGATGATATTTCCACTCGTCTATTCCAATAAAAATTTCTCCCTTCTTCTCTTTTAGTTCTTTAAATGATCTCAATTCCCCCTCTACCACTACATCTCTCAGTTGGATATCTTCCCTTTTAATCCATCTACCAGATATCTCATCCTTTCCTGGGGGGAAATAATCAGAATTTACTAGAGGCATTAATATAGAATTGAATTCCCATTTCCTACTTTTGTGTAAATTTGTCCCATACCCTTAAAACATTTAAAGTGTAAATACACCATTTGGAATCTATACAGTATTTTAGGTATAATTACCATTTTAACTAGGTTTATACGTCCTATCCATGATGGGTTTCCTCCTTCTTTTTATATTTTTAATTCTTCCTTGGTCTCATTTATCAAAGAAATATAGTTTTTAATCTATACAGTTGTTTATATGACCTTGATAGCAAGTTTTTATTCCTAGGCATTTTAAATCTTTTTCTCTCCATGTAAAGGGGAATTCTTTTTGTAGCTTTTCCTTTTCACTCATTTGGTATGTTGATGTTCAAGATCTCTGTTTTTTGGATTAATTTTAAATTTGATTAGGTCACCATATTCTCTCAAGATCTTCATTATATTTGGTAATGTTATTGGGGGTTGTCTACATAAAACAATTTCGTCGTCGCTAAGGCCGCTACTTTATGTTATGTATTTTTTTATCTGGATTCCCTTTTTTACCGCTCCACTATTCCTTATCGTAGACAACAGGGGTTCCTATATGACAGAACAAACAGCAAGGGGGACAGTGGGCAGCCCTGTCTTGTTCCATTGGACATCCCATATGGATTCTGATCTCTCCCCATTTTACCATGATTAATTGCGGTGGGCGTCACCTTTGCCTAATTTACCCTATCCACCTCACGCATTTTTCTCTCCAATCCCCAAACACTTCTAAGTTGTCCATCATAAAGCCCCAGTCCACTCTGTCGAACGCCTTCTCGGCATAAATCGACAATAGTACCACCGGGGCTTTCCCTTTTTCTACTTTTCTGAATGAGCATCAGAGTTCTTTCAGCCCTCGTTGTCTCTACCCTCTCTCCCTGGGACAAAGCGAGCCACCTGATCATCCATGAATCCATTTCAGGCTTTCAGCTATTAGATCTTTCAGCCTATTTGCTAGCTAGAACCTTTGCGACAACTTAGTATCGGTGTTCAATAGTTTGAAATTTTTTTTTTCTATAGCTAGAACACTGGGAAGGTCTTTTCCCTCCTTATGAATGAGTACAACATGGGCCTGAAGAGATTCTTTTCTCCCCTCCATCCCTCCTCCCAGGTCGTTCATATACTTCTTCAGCTTAGGTAACAATATTTCACTATATTTTTTTATAGTACTTAACTGTATACCCATCCGGGTCCTGGACTTTTTCCACCCCCTGTACTTCTTAATGCTACTTTTATTTCATCCTGGGAAATTTCCGCATCCAAGACGTTCAATTGTAGTTCACTTAAATTTTTTTTTACTTTGGTATTCCTGCCCTGATTTCTTAAATATATCATCCTTTTTTCGTTTTATATCCTTTACATTTTTTTCTTTTGAAGAGCCAACATGGGGGCTAATATTATACAGTTTTCTATAGTATTCCGTGAACACTTTAATAATCTCTTTGGTTGAATAGACCAAACTCTCCCTTAGGATTTTTTTTTTATCCTTTCTATATAAATTTTATTTTTCTTTTTATTTCAGAGCTCTCATTAAAGTATTTTCCTGGTCTGTCACCCCCATCTATATCTTTCATTTAGTACTTTGTTATATATCTTCTCCTCTCTTTTCCAATCAATCTCTCTAGCTCATCTTTTTTATCCAGTAACTTTCTATCTAATTTCTCTTGTTATTTTCTTCTTTTGTATCTGCTCTAAATCCAGGAGCTTTTCTTCACGGAGCCCACTGACCCGCTCTCTTTCTTTGCTTTTCTTTTTTGCATTTTTTTTTTCTTTTTTTGTTAATTCTTTTTTTTTTTTTTGTGGCTTTCCCATTATTGATGGCAGTCCGATTTTTCCATTTGTTTTTTTTTTTTTTAAATTTTTTTTATTTTTTCATCTTTTTTTTTTTTTTTGAGCACCTTTTCCTTTTTTTTTTTTTTTTTTTTTTTTTTTTTTTTTTATTTTTTTTTCCAGATTTTTTTTTTTTTTTTCCCATTTTCATTTTTTTTTTTTTGCTTTTTTTTTTTTTTTACTCATTTTTATTTCTACTTCTTTTCTTTTTTTTTTTTTCTTTTTTTTTTTTTTCTTTATACTATTTTTTTTTTTTTTTTTTTTTTTTTTTTTATTTTTTTTTTTTTTTTTTTTTTGCATTTTTTTTTTTTCTGTATTTTTTTTTGTCTTTTTTTATTTTTTTTTTCTCCAAGTGTCCACCAGGTGTTGCTACTCGTGGGAACGCTTTCTCAGAGCTCTCAGGTGACCTTCCCCATCTCTCCGCACAGGGGGAGGTTGCGTCACTTATGGGGGGTCTATACAGAGAATTTACGTCTTGCTACTATCAAACGCCCTTTTTTTAAAAGTCATCATTTTTTTCAACAGACCCTTCAAATAGATCTCGGCTT
>CATNWA010005498.1:0-13203 GCA_951230385.1 Staurois parvus | reverse complement strand
ACAGTGTTTTTATACAAGGGGGTGGAACTTCCCCGGATGATACAATTGCCCCTACAGGGGATGGACATGATGGTCAAGGACATTGCTGCCCCCATGACATCCTGTTTTTATTTTCATTCACGGGTTTGGTTTATTTTTTTTTCTGTTGACTTTGTGACGTCACTGGCCATAAAAAATATTGTACATCGCACATATAACTGGTTAAATGCAAAGTCACCTGGGGAGAACCCACACCCTTGTATTACAGAAATCGAAGAAAGCTTTCATAATAACCAATGACAGGAACACTGTTTGTTTTAACATGGGAATACAATCTAACAATGGTACCACAATGTTTCACTGGTTCACATTATTTTTGTATTCTGACAGGTTGGTGAGAATCATAACTAACATGGATCTACATATGCTAGAAGATGTGATTGATGGTGGATGTACCATCATGGGACTTTTTGGGGTTTTTATTGTAAAGGCGGGGCCCTTCCAGTTTTTTAAAAGCTCTTTGCCTGCAGATCCCCCGCCCCCCACATTTGGCCAGAATTGTGGGGAAATGCCCTTTCTTGATCAACATGGAGACCAGGTTTGCTTTGCTAGGCAGTTTCCTCTGGCACGGTACCCCGCCTCCATGTTGAGGGCATGTGATCTGGTATGGTTCAGGAAAGGTGACACATGCTCCCCCCCATTCCTGTCCAGCTCAGACTGCATGCTTGGATTATTCTTGGGGGGGGGGGGCTTACAAAGCTTTCTATGCCCAAACAGTAAAAAAACGTTTCATATAAAAAAAGTGTATAAAAAAGTATGAGAAACAACAAAATATGTAACCGTATTTAAAAGTAAAAAAGTAATAAATAAAAAGGAGTAAACAGTTGAAATATATAAGTTACTTCAAGTTAAATAGATGCAGTAACAAAAATGTAATCATGTTGGACAAATAGGTAAATGTAATTAACTCTCTACTTAGAGTTACTATGTAGTATCCAGGCCACATCTTACTTCCAATGCATAGGCTATTACTATTCAAAGGAAAATTAACTTAGTGGTGAATTGCCTTTTTAAAAGGCAAAAAAAAATTAATGTGTTATCATTCACCTAAAATAATTTCATGAGCACCTGATTAGTCACATATTTAAACAAAACAAAGTTTCCGGTGTTTAGAGTGTACCTTCACACATAATCAGAAATATTACCTGATTTTCAAACAATCCTATTGTCTATACCTCTACTGTGTTATCATTCATGTATTGGCAAAAAGAAAAAGCAACATGGATCAAAACATTTCTTTACAGAGCACAAAAAATGTTCTAATACTTTTTGGTTTGCATTGATGTATCTCTGTGCAGTTTTTTTGAATTAAGTTCCCTCATGCTGATCTTTCCATCCTTGCTGGAAACAATGCTAGTCCTCCCAAAGGGAACTGTTTCCACTTTCATCTTTGCCTTCCTTATCAGTGGGAAAATGAGTACATAAACTGCAAGACTCCCCAATTCACAAAGTGTCAGTTCCCCACTGCTCAGTCTTCCAGGCAAAAGAAGCTTTGTTTGACACTTTCACAAATTTAAAACATAAATACTTCATCATGATGTTTGCTCCACTAAATGAAAGCATACAGAAAAAAAGATGAAATTCCGACATTAAATGTTTAACAAAAGAAAGGAAAAACTGTTAAAATTGGCCACTTTGCTAAAAGTTTACAGAATCTGCTACAAGTAAAAGTAAAAAAAGAAAATGGTACCCCATCTACTGAATGCAGCTAAAACTTAAATTCCCAAACATTGTAAATGATCAAAATCTTCTCCAGCGGGTGAATGGCTGCAGAGAGGTCTCCAAATTCTGCTGAGTTTCATATTTTTTTACTCCATCTGGGCATGATAATAACTTTTAAAAGTTTAGAAAGCTATAGCAATCAGATGTCTACTGTATCTGTTGAGATATTGTCAAGTTGATCACTCTGCTCATATGGCTAGATTTTACCTTTCATTGCATTGATGATGTGAATGTACAATGTGTACATGCAAAGCGCTGTGTAAATTGACAACGCTTTATAAGTACCTGTAATAAATAACATAAATATAAATAAAATTGTAAAACAATAATAAGAATGGACAAGGATGTTTAAATCTATGGCTATGCCTTCTCTTGTTCCATTTCTTTCTCTTTTTTGTGCGTGTTTGATGACGTATTACCATGATTTTTATTTTTTTTTTCAATTTGGCAAACTTACCTGAATCTTTTTGGATCAATATTCTAAAAAGAGAATATTAAGATACAGGAGGTAATGAATAAAATACTCTATGTGTTTTGTTCTGTACTGTTTCATATTGTAAGGAATCCTTTTCTCGAGTTTTGATGTGTAAGTTTTAAACAATTTTTAATGTATTATTGCAAAAAAAAAGTAAAGTGTTTAATGCCTCCCTAGGGAGAAATACAGCCCATTTGAAATTAGGAAGAACAGGCAGTGTGTAGGGAGGTGAAATGTGGAATGGAATGGATAGTCCAACTGTGTCTGGGGGTTTCTGTTTTATTAGTGCATACAAAGTTGACTAGAAGGCTAGAAAATGTCCTAGGCAGAAAGTTTGGATCAGGTCCAGGAGTACAATAGAAGTTGTTTCTTTCCTGCTCTCTCTAATTGAATCTCCTTACAGTCCATGTGAATAAAATAAAGTGAATAAGAGGGAGGAGCTGGGTCAGTCCAGGGCAAATTTGTGTGTAAATTAAGCTTGAATTACCAACTAACTAAACAACAGGGTTTTTTTTTTTTTCTGCAAAGTGGGTAAACTCCCTTTTTGGGAAAATAAATATTGTTCATGCGCAACAAAAACCCAAGTACAAAAAAATCATTTTTATAATATGAAGTTTGTGAAAGTAAATTATATTAAAAGGAAAATAAAGTTTTGGGTGATGTATCAATAGACCTTCACCCTTGATTCACACTAGATCCGTTTTTTTGCGGGCTGCGGTTATGGCACAACAGGCCATTCACTTGAATGGGCTGCCATGCCTAGCAAAATGCCAGGTAAAAGGTCCTTGCACCTTTCCAGAAATTGCAGGCTGCACTGGGAGCCACACTACAGTGTGTTTTCCAGTGCTGGTGCGATTTCCAGTGTGGGCGGCGTGCCATTAAGACAAATGGCACCAGCCCGCTGGTCCCGCATTTTGTGTGTGGGTAGTTGCAGCTGTGGGATGAAGGACTAGTGTGAACAGAGGGTGTAGACTGTTAAGCAGCCCATAGGACTAGTCTTTTTTTTTCTTCCACCAGCAGGTTGAAAGAAAAAAAAAAATAAACTGAATCCCCCATCCACACACTCGATGTGAAAGGGGGTATCCTCTTTGTTGAGCTGTTGTATTCTGGCAGAGGGGACACCTCCTGCCACCAGAATACACTGGTCTCAGCACTTCCAGCTTTAGTGCTGATTGAGAGAGGAGGAAAAATCTGACAGACTAGCTGTCTACCGATCGACTTCTGTACAACCAGCTTGCCTATACATGGATCGAAGTTTGGCTTTGCCCCTGCTGAATTTCAGTCCCATGTATGGCGAGCCTAAGTCTATTTCCAAAATTTGAGGATAGTTTAAATGGGACACATTTACCAGTAGGGGTGATATCCTATACTCATATGTTTTCTCTCACCTATGTTTCTTACAATGCAGAAGTTAAAAAAAGAAGATCCAATGGGGTGTATTATAGCTACTCATTTTTAAATAATCTGCTCCATCAACTGTTTCAAACACGCAAAACTGCAGCTTAAAGGATAGTTTAACTTTTTTAACATTATTGTAAACGTATTCAGGGTGCAATATGTTTCTGTTGCAGCAGCCCCTGCACCCTCTCCCCAATCCACCGTTGTGACAGCAAACCAGGGGTTCCTCTCCCTGCATACCTACTCTGTCAATGAATTTAAATTTTTAATTTTTAAAAACACTCAACCGCATGGGGCTCTTGCCCACTTGGCCCATGTCATTGATTCACAGATTTATGTGAATGGGAGATCTGTAAGCTACCGACAGCCTTTGCGACTGTCGGTTTTGTAGTTATCACAGTGAACTATTTTTGTAACCTTATGAGGATGAAGTACTACCTTGCTAACATTTGTTAGCTAGATTCTTGAATTATGGTAGCATTGAAACTGTGCTTAAACAAAAATATTTCCTCTATTTCTGTTTAGATAATTGAATCTTCAATTCCTTTTTCTATTGTGCACAGTATTTCGAGAGCGAGTTTTGTACCTACAATTACATTTCAATCTGAGGCCTTTTCCCATTTGCAATGTTTTGTTAGTCAACAACATAAAAAGTAGGCTCCTTTGATAAACAGTCTAAGTGACTGTGTTTCTGGCTAATTTGTTTTGTGTGTATATGTAAGAAAAATGACATATTCTGGTGTTTGCTTATTAAATGAGAGCTTGAGCAGCCTTGCTCTGTTTCCTGTGTTTATTTAAAAATAAAAGGCGTTCTTATGAAAGAGGGCCGATAAAAGCTTCTATTGGTGTTTCGTAGGACTTTCTGAAGGGCCATGGAATTACATTCTGAATTGGTCTACTCTCTGCTAAAAACAGCTGTGCCTAAACCTGAACTCTATAAAGCTGGCCATAGATCATGTAGAACATAGTTTGAAAAATAGTTCTAAATGCAAAAGATTCGTTATTCCACATTTCTAATGTTAGTTTCAAAATGCAAAGATTTATGTTATAAAAAACCAAAACCGACATGTTCAGAATTTTTGAAAAAAATAGTGCCAAATGATCAATTTTTTTAAAGACGGTCGGAGTAGTTGGAATTGCTTGGGAATAAACGACGGAGCATGAGCATGTGAAACTGATCAACCACCATAAACCTCTCCTGGTACCCTTTTATGTTGTAAATGGAAACTACAATATGTTCATCTAAATAGGGGAAAAAATTGTGTATCAAATGATGGCGTAATCATCAAATGATCAGTCAACAGCTCTTTATTTAATTGTGGAACAAATTTGTCAACCGATATTTTCTTCACCATCTATGGCCAGCCTCTAAATCAAATAAAATCCATTACAGTGTTCTTGAGTGCCAATTCTGGGACAATATGGTGATCTTTTTCATAAAAAAGAAAATGAAAGGCTAGTGTTGCACCTTTTCTGCTTCTGTAATTTGCCATTTGATGAGTTGGGAGGCTGTTGTTAATCACAGTTATTAACCTATAGGTATTTAGAGAAGGTGTTAGATGGACAAAGGTCAAGATATTGGATTATTAGGGATACTATTTTGCGGATGGTAGCTCACTCATGGATATTTCCATATCGCAAAGCATATTCACAAGGCTGACCCAATTGTATTGTATTACATCAAAGTTAGCCTTTTACCAGTTGATGTGGGGAATGTGATTTTACAAAAATCTGAAAGTCTAAAAAAAAACTGATTTATACTGGATGGTAGCATATATTAGTCAGTTTGCTCAAGAAGTACCAGAAGCACTTACCTCATGCTAAAAGGGTAAATGCACACATTTTAGGTAATATGAGGAAGCTAGAAAAAGAATTCTGAGTCAGGATGTGGTCCATAATAAATAAGTAAAAACAGCAAAAGTTTGTCAAGTTATTGTAGAAGAGGAAAAAGGGAAATACTCTAAGGTATTATATTTAATAAATGCATTTGTCAGCCTGATTACAAAATGCATATTAAGAGTAAGCGATGAATAGTAAGTAAGAGAACATTTTTAAAACAAAATTCATAACTGATGACAACAATTCAATTATTGGTGCCCTAGTTTAGTTAACAGCAACCCTATATATAGGATGTTGAGGTAATCCTTTAGGGCGAGTCCAGGACTTAGCCTCTACCAACAGACTTTTGAGTAATGATCACCAAGGAAAAATAGAAAAAAGACAATATATGCTTTGTGATAAATGGCAGAAATCTAAATGCATAGCCCAATATTTTCACTAGTATATTTGCAATATGTATATATCTCTATTAGTTTTTGCGCTCCATTACCTGAATATGAGTAGCTTTTATTAATAAACTGAAATACATGTATATAATATCAGAAATTGATGACCCTTTATCAAACCAAAACTGTTGATCACTGATAAAAAAAAGCTTGGTTATTCATTTGGCTGCCCATTACATTTATACAATATTCTTGGGGATTTTGGTTTTAGATTTATCAAAACCATATTTATATAATTAGTTTATATTTATCTAAAAACCATCTATAATATGAACGGTGTCAAACCTTACAACCACTTTCAATTGATATCAATTAGGCAGGCTTCTGTGCACTACATTAGTTGTAAGGGTTGTAAAATCTCAACGGAAAACTGGGCAGATAAATTGGACAGAAAAATTCGGTATTTTAGTGTATGGCCAGCCTATGTTTTCTGATTTCCTAATTAAATTTAAAAATAAGCCTGAATGAGTCATGGTACCTATCATTGAATGTTAGCGTTCTAACAAACCTGCGTCTGCTAAAAAGATCATGGTGATTACTTATCTGATGGATGACCCTCTGGATTTTATGGTTACTGAAAGTTTTGTTTTTCCTTAGTGACAACCTTTACCTCCAGGCTTGCTTAGCTGCACAATAATAAAGAACAGCCAGAATAATGTCATACATGTGATGTCCCCGTCTGTGAGCTATGTCTATAGTATTAGACCACCATCTCTGTGAAAAATAATACAGCCCTGATCATCTAGGAATGCTATTAAGCTTTCCTTTCAGTCTCAACTGTGCAGAGAATGTAGAAGAAGCTAATGTGAAAAATGATTTAGGTGTTTCTGCTAGCTGTATTTATTTAAAATGCATTTATTTTTTAGTGAGAATATGCAGGATATCTGCATTGTTTAAATATGTTTTTGATGTTCAGTTTTCTTTTCTATCAAAGCAAAGTAACATTTTCAACTTCAGACGTTACAGACTCTGTAGAGAAGTGTACAAAACATGTTTGTAAGTCAAACTTTATTCCTCCTATGAATGCATTGGATGTCTACATAGATCAATACAAAGTGAGAGGTGATGTTACTATACTAAACTTGCCCACAGGCTCAAAGTCTTAGACCAGCATTTTTAATATAAGCTTGTTACTGGAAACCATTGTTCACTACCTGTACAATGTCACATTCCCCCTGTTGCGTTTTTGCATAAAGTAAGACATTTCCTCATACCTGGAGATAGCAGCAGCAGAGACAAAATGAAATTGTAGCAAAGTATTCCTTGCAGAAACAGATCCCGAGCCACAGGCAATTAAATCAAAGGGTACAGTGAAAAGACCAGATAGGAAATTGTAATGAGGACTAGGCCTTTATACCTATATACTTTTCTGCACTAAATTATTCCATACCAATCTCACTTTTCACTTTATATATTATATGTAATGAATAATGAGTGGGATGTGGGTTCTTTGACACTGTCCTTATACTATTAGAGACAGCTCTTGTTGTGTATAATGAGTTTTGAAAATTGTTTTGAAAATGACTTATCATTTATTAAGATGAAAACATAACTTAGATGTGAGTGTTGTAGGCAGTCGTTTAACTAGATGAAACATATTACTGGTATGTTGTGCTCCTACAACCCATCATGCTCCAAAGTAAGTCCATCACAGATTCTAAATCGACGCAGTCCACGTGCATGTGAAGGGTACAACTTAAAAAAAAATCCCCCCCTTTTTCCAGTTGAGTTCCAGATGGAAAGAAAAATATATAAGTCAGCAGCTACCAAAAAACTATAGCTAGCTGCTGACTTTTAAAAATACAGTCCACTTACCTGTCCCTCAGTCCAGTGATGTCCTCACCATGGCTGGTTTCACTGGCCATCTTCGCCTCCCCGGGTTGACACAGCATCGTTAGTGTGGACACCCAGCTGTGACAGCTTGCGGCTTCATCAGCCGCTTGGCCCATCCACTGCGCTTGAGGGGAAAAGTGCTGCGCTTTTTTGTGAAATGGCCCCATAGTCTTCTGGGGAAACGTGTCCACGTGTCCCAGGAAAAGACTACAGGAAGGAAGGGATGAGGGGGGTGGACAACTTCCATTCCAATCGCCCTTAGGCCGATACGCAGCCAGATGTGGGAGCTGATACCTTTCATAAGTATATATATAGAATTGTAAGGTAATTACTAGAGATGAGCGAATTATTCTCAAAAATTCAGTTTCGGCTGATACGCCGAATTTCGCCGATTAAAATATTAAATTCGCTTCGTGTTTGTTTTTCCCGATATATATTCGCTAGCGGAATTTTAACTTATATAAAAAGGGTGTTTCTAGGCTTTTGAGAGCCTTTGATTATTAGTGCAGAACCACTGTAGCCCCTTTAATTTAAATGCCCTTGTGAGTCTGCTGGGGAGAGAGAATAATACTGTCAAGTCAGTTATGACATGCAGTATGAGTGCCGTCGTCGTTCTTAGATTCACCGCACAAATCTTCACTCATTAGGGCAGTCACGGGGCCAAAAACCAGGATGTGTGGAGCCACTGTGTGGCGCGGTTAGATAGATAGAGGCAGCAGAGCAATGGGAGGCCATTACAGCACCCTATGACCAAAATGGAACCCACCAGCAGTGTGAGGAGACCTGAAAGTGGCACATGGGCGAGATGTGTGGCGATGGAGAAGACAGCAGCAATGGCGAGGGCCGTACAGGGAACCCATGACACCTCTCTGGGACCTGGCCAACGCTGCATGAGGAAGGCGGTACAGGGGCCCATGACTGATTACGGGCCTGGGCGGCAGCATGAGGAAGTCGTTGTAGTCGGTACGGGGGGGGGGGGGCCATGGCTGAATTACGGGGCTGGCGCAGCAGCATTGAGGAGGCCGGTGGTATTACAGGGCCCATGGCAGAAGCACAGAGTGGCGGAGCGGGGTAGTAAGCAGCTAAAAGTTGATAGGGCCATACAGATGGCCTATGTTAAAAAAGTACCCCCAGCAGCAGCAGAGTGGGGAGTACGGACTATCAAGTGTCCAATGGCAGCAGAGTGGCGGTGCAGAGCAGAAGCAGCTTCAATTGATGGCCATACACACGACTAGTTTAAAAAGCGGAAAGCAGGAAGCCGTCAAGCATCAGTGAGCAGGAACGACAGTGGCAAATGGCTGCGCAGGGTGGCGTGTGCTCGCGCCGTGTGGAGAGGGCTGCAGTATTCTGAAGCCATACACAGGCTTCAGGTTTAAAAAGCGGGGGGGGGATGCCCCATTCAGCAGCGTGACGCAGACGGACAGAGGCACACATGGCGCAGGGTGGCGGGTGGAGGGCATGGCAGCGCAATGGATAGGCACATATACAAGACCCTATCACAAAAAAGGAACACACCAAACAGTGTATGGAGACATCGATAGTTGGCTCCATGGCGCACAGACGGTGTGGCGGGTGGAGTGGGAGTGGAGGTGGCTGCAGTATTCACGAAGCCATACACAGAGGCCTAGGTTTAAAAGGCGGAAGCCGTCTAGCAGGCGTACTGAGCAGACGACAGTGACACATGGGCGCCAGGGTCGGCGCGTGGTTGGATGCAGGCAGTATTCGCAAGACAAAACAACAGGCCACGAGTTTAAAAAGGCAGGAAGCCGTCACGGTCAGCAGCTTGGCATGTGAGCAGACGACAGAGGCACATGGCGCTGTGGGTGGCGGTGGAGCTAGCAGCAATGAGAAGAGCAGCATAATGAATGGCCCATACTACAGCACCCTTATCCACTAAATGGAAACCCTCCAACAGGTGTAAGGAGACTCTGAAAGTGGCACATGGTTGCAGAGGGTGGTGTGGTGGAGGCGGGCAGCAGTTATTACGGAAGGTCATACACAGGACTAGTTTTATAAAGCGGAAGCCGTGGTCAGCTGCATGATGTAGCAGACGTCAGTGGGCACATTGGCGCAGTCTTGTGTTGGCGGTGGTGGTTGGTTTTTGGCATGCGGCAGCAGCAATGGAGAGGCAATACAAGCACCCTATCACAAAATGGAACCCCGACCAACAGTGTAAGGAGACCTGGGAAAGTGGAACATGGCGCAGTGGTGGCGGTGCGAGGGGCCAGCTCAGTAGTATTCGGAAGACATTAACACAGGACTTTGTTTAAAAAAGCGGAAGACTGTCGCAGCAGCGGAGTGAGCAGACGTCAGAGGCACATGGCGCAGGAAGTGGGTGGGCGGTGGAGGGCAGCAGTATTCGGAAGCCATTACACTGGCCTAGGTTTTAAAAAAGCTGGAAGCTCGTCTAGTCAGCAGCGGGTGAGCAGTCGACAGAGGGGCACATGGCGCAGGGTGGCTGGTGGCTGGATCGGGCTGCAGTATTTCGGATGCCATACACAGGGGGGGGGGCCTTAGGTTTAAAAACTAGAAACCCAGCAGCGTGACCGATGGATTGACTACCGGGAGGCACTGGCATCTGGCTGCGACTAGTGTGCTGCCTCGACCCCCCTTCCTCTTGCTGCCACGTCTTGCTCGCCTCCTGATAACATTGCCTCCTATGCCACTTCCTCAGCGCTGCATGTTGGTCTGACACATACTCTGTAATTTCATATAAGCACCCCAAAAATTAAATCCGGATTTAAACTCTCTTGAAGCGTACAATAGTGGTTGTGGAAGCAAGAATAGTCGAGTTTTTTATTTAGCACAATTCGGTCAATTATGTGCAGGCTTGCCGTTGGCTCGGAAAACTGTACGGTTTATTGTCACTGGAAATGCGACTTAATCAACCCAAAAAAATATGTTTTTTTCCGCCACCCGGCGTGTGTAAATGGATCTAACTCTTTGATCGTACAATGGTGGTTGTTGTTGTTTGTGAAGCAGAAGAAAGACAGATTATTGTACAACTATCGAGTCTAATTGCAGCTGGCCGTTGGCTGGAAACTGTAGTTTCTGTCACTGGAATTGCCACTATTCACCCATAAAAATGAATTACCGCCAGGCCGGCGTTGGCTGTGGTTAAATGGATTATTTAACTCTCTGCTTGAACGTACTAATGGTGGGTTTGTGAAGCAGAAAGAGTCAGAAAGGTAGTTTATTTAGCACAAAAACCCTCGGCGTCAATTGCATGCTTGGCCGTTGGCTGGAGCGAAACTGTACGTTTATGTCATGGAATGCACTAAATCACCCCAAAAATTACTTAAACGCCACCCGAGCGTTGTGGTGTAAAATGGATCTCAACTCGTTGGATCGTACTCAATTAGTGGTTGTGAAGCAGAAATTCAGTTTATTTAGCACAAGTCGGTCATTTGCAGCGTGCCGTTGGCTGGAGGAAATACTTGTTACGTTTATGTCACTGGATAATGCTACTAATCTACCCAAAAAATTATTACCGCCACCCGGGGGTGTAAATGGATCTAAACTCTTTGAACGTACAATTCTAGTGGTTGTGAAGCAGATAGTCAGTTTATTTAATTTAGCACAATCGGTCAAATTGCTGCTTGCCGTCTGGCTGGGATAGAGAAAACTGTACGTTTATGTCACTGGAATGCACTAAATCACCCAAAAAAAATATTACCGCCACCCGGCGTGTATATGGATTTTATCCTCTAGAATTGACCGTACAATAGTGGTTGTGTGGAAAGCAGAGAGAAGAAGTCAGTTTATTTAGCACAAATCGGTCAATTGCATCAGCTTGCCGTTGGCTGGGAAAAAACTGTACGTTTATGTCACACTGGACATGCACTAATCAACCCAAAATAATATTACCGCCACCCGGCGCGTGTAAATGGGATCTAACTCTTTGAACGTACATTAGTGGGTGTGTGATAGCAGAAAGTCAGTTTATTTTTAGCCACAACTTCGGTCAATTGCAGCTTTGCCGTTGGCTGGAAACTGTCCGTTTATTGTCACTGGGAATGCACTAATCACCCAATAAATATTTACCGCCACCCGGCGTGTGATATTGGATCTAAACTCTTTGATCGTACAAATAGTTGGTTCGTGGAAGCAGAAAGTCAGTTTATATTTTTTTTTTCTAGCACATTCGGATACAATTTGCAGCTTGCCGTTGGCTGGAAAACTGTTACGTTTATGTCATACCCCTGAATGCCACTAATCACCCATAAAAATTATTACCCGCCACCCGGCGTGGGTAATTGGAATCTAACTTCTTTGACACGTCGTACATATAGTGGGTTGTGATAGCAGATAGTCAGTTTATTTTGCACATAATTCGGCAAAACTGCCAGCACCAACTTGTGCACGATCAGGCCACCAAAAAAAAAAAAAGGTGTATGTGCTCACTTTAAATTTTTGATTTCTTTGAGTAGGCTGTGGCCCATGAGGGTAACGATTCTGTAGTCCATGAGTAACGATTTCAGTGTCCTGTGAGCTAACGATTTTCTGTGGCCCTAAAGTCCTCTTGTGGCCCTAATACTCTGTCCCTTAATACAGATAACAGGTCTTGTCTCTCTTGAATGGGGCCCGTTGAGCGCTAATGAGAGAGAATTCAAAGATCGGCCGCGATTTTATAGCTCCCACCATTTACACAGTGCTGGCTGGATGCTGATTGATTGGCTAATGCTAATCACATGTCATGATTTATGAACTCTTGAATGCATTATGGTTTGTCAGCTGGCGCCTTGTCTGCGCGCCTTCCCAGAGGATCCCCGCCCCCGATCTTCTCTGTCCATTTTCTCCTGTAGCCACACATGTCGCCGCGCATTTGCCTTTTTTTTGGGAAAAAAATCGATTCGTTGCTAATCCGAATTTTTCCAAATCTTGGATTTGGTCGCGAATAGAATGTATTTTTCCAAATCTTCAGAAACGAATTCCAACTTCGTCACGTTCGATTTCGCTCATCTCTAGTAAATATCCACAAAAGTCACATTTTAGTGATTTTACTTATCTCATGTGTTTTGCGAGTATGTATCCTCACTATTTTGACCAAATGTGCGGTATTTACCATCACATTCTCAATATTTTTATTTTGATTTATTTATTTTTGATGAGCGAATCGAACCAGGCGAAGGTGGAATTCGTTTCGATATTTCAGGAAGTTTCCATTTGGATACAGATACACTTTTTGCTGTATGGAATTCTTATTCTTCTTCTTCTTCTTCTTCTTCTTCTTCTTTCTGGAAAAAGAAGAAGAAGAAGAAGAAAAAGAAAAAAGAAAAAAAGAATTTGGAAAAAAATAAGAAGTTTTTCCAACCCGGGAAAAAAGGGTTTAGGGCTGTGCGCCCCGCTAAAAAATGGGAGTTTGCAAAATTTTTTCCGGCGGAAATTTCCCCCCCAACCCCCCTTTACCCCCTTTTCCCACCCCCTTTTTTAACCCCCCAAAATTTTTAC
>CATNWA010005497.1:0-13154 GCA_951230385.1 Staurois parvus | reverse complement strand
GGCCCCCCAAATAGCTGCGCCGGGCCCGTAATCTGCCTTTGGGCCCCGTCCCAAATCCTCATGCTGTGCCGGGCCCCGAAATCTGTCGGGGCCCCCTGTTGCGCTTTTTGGGCATTTTTTCCGCTCGTTCAGTGCCCCCTTCTCCTGCTACCCCCTCTTCACGGTTTCCCGTAAAGCAGTCTTTTTTGGAAATACGTTTAAAGAGACAAAGTTTGCAAAGCACGCCCCGACGGTGCAAAAGGGTTTGAACTTTCCTCCTGCCCAAATTTTTGCTGCGGCCGGGCTCAAAAATCTGTATGCCCCCCTTTGTCCCGCCTCGTCATGTGCTCCCGGGCCCGGGTTAATCTCCCAGGGGCCCCCGTACCGATCCTCATGGCTGCCGGGCCCCGTTAATCTTTTCAGGGGCCCCCTTTTCCGCCTCCTCTGCTGCTCCCAGGTAAAAGAGTGGTCAGGGGGCCCCTGTCGGCCTCCATTGCTGCTGTCCCCAATCGCCCACTCTCCCATTTTGCCCTTTCAGGTTCCTCACACTGCTGGGGGTTTTCCCATTTTTGTCATAGGGTGTTTATCCTCCCTTTGCTCCCTCCCTTTCCACCGCCACACTGGGGCCCTCCCCACTCTGGTTTTGGCCCCTTTGACTGCCCAAAATGGGGTGAAGGGGTGCGGTGTTTTCCTTAAGACGACGGCACTCTTCTCCCATGTCATACTGACTGTCAGTTTTAAATTTTCTTTCCCCCAGCAGACCCCAAAGGGGCTTTTAAAAAATTAAAAGGGTTTCGTGTTCTTGAAATAATATAAAGGCTCTCTGAAGCCGAAACACCCTTTTAAAAGTTAAATTCGCAGGGGAAATATTTTTCGACTGGGAATAAAAATTTTTTCCACAAATTTTCCCCCCGCCCCCCAAGTCAAAATAAAATTTTTTAAAAAAAATACTTCGCTCATTCTATTTCCTTTCATTAAAAAATTTGTTCTCCCCCTTTGTTTGTTTGATGGCCTTCTCATTTCTGGGGCACAAAACAACCCAAAGAACAGTACAAATACCCCCTAAATGCCCCTTTTTGGGGGAATGTAGCCCTTTCCCAAAAGGTTTTTAGTGAGGCGTAGTGCATTTTTTAAAGGGGGTTGAAAATTTTTTCCCACAATTCTATTAAAATTTTTTAAGATTTTTATTTTTTGTTCAAAAAAATTTGTTATATTAAAAATTTATTTCACCCACACGGCATAGGCTTTAACATTTTGAAAAACTACCCCCCAAAAAAAAACCATTCTGTTTTACTCCTCCCGAGTTTTTGGGGAAAACCCCACATGTGTGAGACTTTTTCCCCGTTGGCCCATACAGGGGCCCACAGGGCCAAAGAGCCCCGTAAGGTGACATAGGGGTAAAAAATTTTAACTTTTAAATTTCCCTGAACTACCTTTTTACACTTTTAAAAGGTCCGGGAAACCCACCAGGACAATAAAATTTTAACCCCACAAAATGCCCCCTTTTTGAGAAGAAAACCACCCCTTTTTTAAAAAAAAATTTTTCTGTGAGGCAAAATGAGCCCTTTTGAATTTTTCCCTTTTTTTTCCATTTTTTTGGGAAAATTGTTTTTAAAAAAAAAGGAAAAAATATTTTTTTTACACAATATTGTTCTTTTTTTAAAAATATTTCTCACACATAGCTGTGATCCCAAAAAAAATTTACCCCCCAATTTTTAATTCTGCAAATCCCCCTTTGAGTATGGGGATACCACATTGTGTGAGACTTTTCTACAGCCATGGGCGACATAGAGAGGCCCCAACCAATCCATGTAGCATCCAGTCTAACTTTCTGAGATCTACTCTATCATGTTTTTGAAGCGCCCTGGAAGCACCAGGGACTGTGGAAAACACCCCATCACCAATGACCCCATTGTTGAAAGCATAACAGACTCCAAACGTATTTTTTGTGAGGCTTTATAAAACGAAGTCTTTTGATAAAGTTACATTTTTTTCCAACAAGTTTTCGGAAAATCTAGAAAAAAAATATAAATAATTGTATTTTTTTTATGACACACAATACGTTTTCAATCTATAAGTTAGTCCTAAAATCAGGTATGAACATACCAAGAATTACACCCACTAAAAATACACATTTCTTACTAGCTCCTGTTTTATGTGGTCTACCAACATGTACAAGACCTTTTTCAATGTCTGTGACAGATAATTTGTCATACGTATCTGCAACAAGGGTAACCACTAAAATCAACAAACACTGTATAGAAAACGCAATGTAAACAAATGATTTACCTGTGTTATGAGGGAGAGCATTGGTATAAGGTCAGTACCGGCAGCAGGCTGAACCAATCTAAGGGCCTCCAGGCAGGGAGGAACCATAGGTCCATAACAAAAAGTCATGGGGTCAGGACAGACAACAAGTAGTTAACAGTTATATGGTTTCAAGCACAGCCCAGAAAGTCATTTAATCAGGGACAGCAGGCAGGACAATGGGTCCAATAAAATGTTACTGGGTTCTATTAACATGGAAGCAGGCAGAGAATTATGGTCAGCACAGGCCAACGTTTTTGGTCCATGCGCTTGAAAGCAGATGAACATGGGTCCCATAAAATGTACCTTGGGATCAGTACAGGCAGTAGGGCTAGAAATATTGGTCAGCGCTACAGCAATAAGCTATTGTGTTCCGAGCAGCAGGCAGGAACTTCAGGGTCTTAGGGCCTTGGTCAGGTAGGACCAGGGCACAGGGGTAGAGGCCTTTGTCCAACCAATCCCTTCGGAAGCTGCTTTATGGATACAAAAGACCCTGTTCTGGGAATTACAAAAACCCAAGAGAAAACCAAAATTCTGGTTTTTATCTAACTCAGCAACTCTACTCTAAAGTCCCCTCACATATTGTTGTGAGGATTCACGGTGTGTTATCTGAGAATCCCACTACTACAGTAGCAGGGCCGAAAACTCTTCAATCCAAGGGCGCTGGCAAAACAACAATCATTGGTGATTATCAGGCCGAGGTCAGTTCATCCAGGAACATGGCATAAACATCCTTGCTAATCCAGCATGGCTATAGCAGAAGCATTGTCGATAAAACAGGGCCAGGGTCCAGGTTTCAGGTGGAATATGGAAAGATACATGGTGGATAAAACATTTGCAAACGGGGCAGGCATAACGGCCATAGTCTATAAACAGGCCCAACGCGTCAGTTAAGGTAGTAGGCATAGTAGTAGCATTGTTGCGTTTGGGGCACGCGGGCAAATGATCAGTAGGATATACTTGAAATGGGAAAATAGTCAAGGCAGCTTTGAAGAAATATGGTGTCAGGGCTCCCAGTTGTGAGACCAGAGAGGTAGTGACTGCGACGCGGGGAAACGGCTCAGTACTTCAGATATAGTGAATAAACTATGTAAATTATTAAACACTAAACAATTCAATTCATAGAAACGCCTTTTTGTGTTTTGGCAGTGCAATACGTAAACCATAAATATCAGTGCAAAACAAACACAAGACAAACTCAACCCACGCCACTAGATAAATCAGTACTCAACAAGCATGACTGTCCGTTCATGGGCAGGCAGGGTCATTACTTCCAATAGGGCAGGTAGGTACTGGGGGAGCAATGCGGCGGATGGTCGGATCGGGGGTCTCAGGCCTAGCTTCAGTCATGGCTAGACAAGCTGCGTTAGTACAGAGGGTCAGGCAGAGGGCCTATTGGTCAGGGGTTCACAAGCCAGCGGTTGTTAGAAACAAGGTTTAGCAAGCAGCGTGTGCTACAGAGGGTTCAGGCCTGAGGGGATTTGATCAGGTGTCACAAGCCAGGGATCATGAAACTGGGTCGAGCAGAGTAATCAGACCAGGAAACAGGATGCAGGAACAGATTCAGGGCCCAGGACAAACACAACCAACCAAGGCTCAGAGGTCTGGTGGGTGTCTGGACCTATCGCATTAAAATACGCCCAGTCATAATCCGTTCCAGGTGTTAGCTGGCGTCTGCAATGTTGAACTGTCTCTGCATTGCTTAGGGAGCAACCCGCTGGCCAGCATCTGGTACTGCCAGATCAATAAGGCTGTTGTGTCCCACCATTGATGGCCAGTTCCATTTCCTGGACAGATACCCCCCACTCAAGGAGCGGCCTCAGGACGCTCTCCAATACACAGTCCTAGCCGGGGAATAATTGTTCTCCACGCGCCGTGGTCTGGTAACTGGCTGGGATATTCAGAAAAGTCTGGCACACTGGGCAGGACTCCGGGCTGCTTGGTACACCGGGCAGAGGCACATCGGGCTGGGACTCGGGCAGAGGCTCACGCCGGGCAGAGGGCACTGCAGGGCAGAGGAACATCGGGCAGAGGCACGTCGGGCTGGACTCTGGCAGAGGCACATCGGCTGGAATCCGGGCAGATGGCAATCGCGGTGGACTTCCGGGCAGAGGCCACACCGGGCAGAGGCACATACGGGCAGAAGGCTAATCGGCTGGACACCGGTGCAGAGGACACAACTCGGGCTGGACTGACGGGCAGAGGCACATCGGGCTGGATCCGGGCAGAGGTCAACATCAGGGCTTGACTCCGAGCAGAGGCCACATCGGGTGTGGACTCCGGGCAGTGGACACATCGGGCTGGGACCTCCGGCAGAGGCACATCCGTGTGCTTGGACTCCGGGCAGGGGCACATCGGGTTTGGACTCCGGGCAGGGGAAAATTGGGGCTGGACCCCGGGGGCAGGGGCCTCGGATTTACGGGCCCGAACACGGGCAGCGGGCCCCAGGGGGGAGCGGCAGGCCCCCGGGCCCCCCAGGCGGGGCGGCAGGCCCCGGGCCCCCGGGGGGGGGCGGCAGCACCGGACCCCCGGGCGGGGGGCGGCACCGGGCCCCCGGGGGGGCGGCGGGCAGGGCCCCCCGGGGGGAAAGCGGGCGGGGCAGGGGGGCCCCCGAGGGGGGTTTTAGGGGTGCCCCGGGCCCCCCGGGGCGGGGGGGACAGGCATGGGGGCCCCAAGGGGGGGGAAAACGGACCTCGGGCCCCCGGCGGGGGGGGACGGGCCTCGGGCCCCCGGGGGGGGGGCGACAGGCATGGGGGCCCCCAGGGGGGGGCCCAACGGGCTTCGGCCCCCCAGGCGGAGCATAAAGGTCTCGGGCCCTCGGGGGGATTATGGAGGGGCGGGCGCGGATCCCCCAGGCGGAGATTACAGGTCTCGGACCCTCAGGGCGGCAGCGGCGGGCGCTCGGTACCCCAGATGGAGCGACATGGTCTCGGGCGACCCCCTGGAGGGAGCGAAAGGCGTTCGGTGCCCCCAGGGGCGGGTGTCAGGCATCGGGCCCCCATGGCCGGGGGGGGGCCCAGGGGTCAACAGGCCATCGGGACCCCAGGCGGAGAGCGGAGGGCGCCGGACACCCCAGGCAGAGCTACAGGGATATCGAGGCCTTCAGGCGGACTAGGAGCGAAGACTGGGGCGCCGGTCCCACCCGTATGGTGCATCAGCAACAGGTCTCGCTCCAGGCCCCCCCGGGGGGAGCGGCGGGCGCCGCGACCCCCAGATGGAGCCGTGGACAGGTCTCGGCCCCCAGGCGGGGCGGCGGGCTGCCGGACCCCCAGGCGGAGTCACAGGTTAGGTGCCCCAGTGGGGCGACAGGCATCGGCGCACACCCAGGCGGTGGCGTCAGGCATCGGGGCCCCCAGCGGAGGCGACAGGCATGGGCCCCCAGGCGGGGGGGGGGCGGGGCCGGCCCCCCAGATGGAGCAAACAGGTCTGGGGCCCTCAGGCGGGCGGCGGGCGCCGGCCCCAAAGATGGAGCGAAGGTCTGGGGGCCCTCGGGCGGAGGGGGCGGGCCCCGGGGGCCCCAGGGGGGCAGCAGGCATCGGGGCCCCAGGCGGGGGCGACAGGCAGGGGGCCCCAAAGGCGGAGTTTAAGGTCTCGGGCCCTCAGGCGGGGCGGCGGGCCCCCCGGCCCCCTGGGGCGGAGCGGCGGGGCGCCGGGACCCCCGGCGGAGCAACAGGTTCGGGCCCCCGGGCACGACGGGTGGGCCCCGAGTAAAATTTGGCATGACCGCTGGACTGGGTCAGACATTGGATCTTTCTGGCTGGACAGCGGGCTTCGGGTAAAACAGGCTTCAGGTCATTTGGCTCGACAGCGGGCACCGCGTCTCTGGAAAGGCCCGGGGGGCCCTCCGATTTCAACTGGTATGCCGGGGGGGGATGGGTAAGACTTTTGGATCGTCTGATGGACAGGGGCCCTCGGGTCACCAGGAATCAAGTCATTTGACTCGACAGGGGCCCACCGCGTCATTGGCAAGGCAGTGGGCCCCGGGGTAAAACCTGGCATGAGGGGGCTTTGGGGCAGACATTGAATCGTCGGGTTTGGGCAGGGGCATGGGGTTACCAGGCATCGGGTTTCATTTGGCTCGACAGCGGGGCACCACGTCATTGGCAAGGCAGGGGGTTTTTCCGGGGTCAACCCGGCACGACGGGGGAAAAGGGGGTAATTTGGTATGGATTGTCTGGTCGACAGGGGGGCCATCGGGTCACCAGGTTAGGGAACCGCGGGCACTGGGTCCCCAAAGGGCCTCAGGTAAATTTGGCTTGCCAGGGGCCCCCGAAACATCGGCAAAAAGCAGGGGGCCCCCGAGTAAACCAGGTACGACGCGGGTCTGGGTCAACTGGCACGACAGGGGGGCCCCGGGATCAGGTACTGGATCTTCTGGATCAACAGCGGGATCGAGTCAACGGGCCCCAATGGGGATGTCAGGGGGAAATCATTTTTCCACCCTGGGGGGTTAGAGGCTTCAGGTTAAATGCCGGCTTTCCGGGGCCTAAAGTAGAGGCTTCGGGGAAGGGGTAGAGGCTTCGGCCCAAAGCAGAGGGCCCTCGGGCCCCCAAAATTAGAGGCTTCAGGCTGAAAGAAAAGGCTTTTCAGGCCGAAGTGGGGGGCATCGGGCCGAGTAGGGATCGGGCCGAGTAGAGGGTTTCCCAGGCTGAGTAGAGGCTTCAGGCTGAGTAGGGGGCCCCCAAGGCTGAACCAGGAAAAGGCGGGTTTTCTCAGACGGCAGGCTAAACCGGTTTGGATATGGCAGGTTTAGTTTTGGGTTTGGAAAAATTTTTTCGTTTTTTTTGGGTTTTTAAATACGGAGCACTGCAAGAAAACCCCAGGTCTGCAAACAAAATGGAGGCAGCGGAGACTGAAAAGAACTGGAGGATGAACGGGGGGGAAGGGGAAGGGGCATTTGTACAGGGGGCCCTTCTTTTACGGGGTTTAAAAGGGCCCAAGGAAAAGGTTTGCAGCGAGTGGGGAAACGGGGGTTTACTGCATGGGGTTAGTTCCCCGGGGCCGGGAGGAGCTGTTGGGAATGCAGGAATAGAGCTTTGAGGAAATAGGTTAGAAGGGCCCGGGCTGGGTTTTTGTAAGCGACTGAGGCTGGGGTGCAACCAAAAAGTCTGTCCATGTCCCGCCCCGTTTGGGGGGTTGAACAAAGCTGAGCTTACCCCAAAGCCTTTCTTGGGAAAGACTGCACTGCGTTTATACAATTTTCTTAGTGTCTGTGGGTGAACTTTTGGAATTTAAAGCTCCAGAAGTTAAACCCCCAATTTTTCCTCTAATAAACCCCCCCAGGGACTCCCACCTGGGCGGCACTTAAAAAGGGGGCAAAAATTCCCTCCCTGCATTCGGGGGGGAAACCCGAAAGAAAAAAAACTCCCCGCACAAACCTCAATCAAAGGCTGCACCCCAGAGAACTCTGGGGCCCCCGAAAACTACTAGAACATAGCGAGCCGTATAATTTAGCAGTTCATCCCGGGTATACTCCTTTTTGGGGTTTTTAAAGCTTTCCCCCCTGTCATCAAACCTAGCAGCCCTAAATACCCCAAACCCCATCCGAAACCATCCTTCCCCTCAAAAGGCCCAAAAAAAAGGCTTCCCTGGGCAGCCACTTATGGTCAGGGTTGGGCCCTTTGGGGTAATGTCAGGGCTTTCCCGGGGTGACCAGAGATGTGTGGACTTTACGCAGGGGAAACGCAGCCCGAATTTGGTTTTGAAAACAAAGGGAATTATTAACCCTAACAAAAACAACCATTAAAAAGCCCGTGCAATACTAAAACCCTAAAACCCGTGCCAACAAACCCAAAACCAACACTAAAAAAAATAAAAAAAAAAAAGTTTTTTTAAAAAAAAGCAACGTCGTCAGCAGGGCCCCCTCAATATCAATAGGGCAGGTTTGGTACAGGGGGAAACAAGCGGGGAAAGGTCGGGGTCACCAAGGGCCCCGGTTCAGCAGGTAGCAAGCAGGGAGTTTCAGAGGGTTTAAGGCCCGAGGGGGTGGTTTAGGGTCTCAAAAAACCCGGGGCAGAACAGGTAGCAAGCAGCGTGGGGGACAGAGGGTCAGGCAGAGGGATGGTCAGGGGCACAAGCCAGGGGGTCAGAACAGGGTCAGCAGAGAATCAGACAAGGAAAAAAGAGAGCAGGAAAAAGGATGCGGGGCAGATTCAGGGGGCCCCGGGGCAAACCCAACACCAAGGCAGAGTCTGTGGGGGGGGCCATCCCTTAAATTTCCCCAGCATAACAGTTCCAGGGTGTTAGCTGGGTGCAAAGTTGAGTCTCTGATTGCTGGGAGCCCCGCTGGCCAGCCCCGGTACTGGGAGATCAAAAGGGGAGGTGGTCCCCCCAAATTTATGGCCAGTCCATTTGACATATGGGTAATATCTTTGTAAATGTGAAAACATTTTGAAGCAGTCTTCGAAAGCACGGGCCTGGCTGGGATGGAAACTGGGGGCAGTTTAAAATTGTGGGGCCCCTTTTTTAACTCCTTTCGGTACTTTCCCCCACTTTTTTTTTTGGCGTCTTTGAAACCCGGGTTCTTTTGTGGGGTGCTCTTGGGGAAATGGCGCTCATGAAGTTGCTAACAGAATCAGAACAAAAAAGCCCTTTTTGGGGGGGATCCTTGCTGGGTAGATTTTGATAGCAAGGGACGTGAGAACTTTTTTCTATTTAAATTTTGAGGAAGGGGTGGGGCTTTCTGTGGATTTGGTGTAGGTGACATATGCAATTAATAGCAAATGAATTTTATCCCGAAAAGGGGGGCCCTTTATGTTGAAAAATAAGGTTTCAAAATTTATCGTTTGGGAAAAACAAACCCCCCCCCCGGGGTAAAGGGGATTAAAACTTGGATGCCGCCAGGTTTTTAATTGGGCCGTTTCTTCCCGTAAAATTTTCCCCAGAGGTGTAGTTGGGGGATGGTGGAAAGGATGTAAAAGTTCCTTATCCTTCCCCTTCACTGCCAAAACCCTTTTTCATTTATTTGGCTTGCTGATTCCCCCTTTTTTAGCTTGGATTCATAGATATTGGGGGGAAGCCCCCCTCCTGTTTTTTTTAGAAAATTTTCCCCCCATGCCAAAATTTTCTCACGGTTTCAGGTGTGGTACAGACTGGGATAGAAAAAAATCCCCTGGGAAATGTGATGCCTCTTTGGGAAAAGGGTTTTTTGCCAGGGCCCAGACCCAAATTTTCCCCCTTGTTCCAATGTTATTGGTTTGGGGACCCCAAAGGGGGGGAGCTGGGGGAAACTTTGTCTTCATATTTGCAGAATGTCTTTATATATCCCATAAATCTTTCACAAAAACTTGTAGAGCTTTTTAAACCATTTCTCGCCCTTTACTTGGAAATATTTCTGCTTAATTCCCAGCCAAACCCGTGAAGTGGACAAGGGATTTTCATCCACGCATACATTTTTATCAGGGGGCAAATTTTTGGGAAAACTTTGGGAAAAAAAAAAAATTAAAAAGTGGGGGAATTTTTGTATAATTTGTATTTGTTGGGGTGGGCGGGCGCGGGGAACAGGGCCCCCGCCCTTCTCACCAAAACTCGTGTCCCCCAAAGGGCTAGCCAATCTAAAACCCGCTATCACGGGGCATAAACAATGCCACAAACCCGCTGCACCCCCGCACACCCTTTTTCCGCTAAATTTGGGGGCCCCTGATCAACGTACTGGCAGCCCCCCAAAAGCAAAATTTTTACTGGGTCAAAGGTTTAATACGCAAAATTAAAAACCCTTTACACTGCCACCCCCCCTTTTTTTTACAGAAAAAAGAGGGGGAAACCCCAGGTTTTCACTAGGATGGGTTGGTTTTAACCCTCCCGAAACCCGTATCTCCTTTCAGACCCGGTTTTTTACAGAGGGGTTTTAAAAAACCCATAGTAGCGTTCTCAGCGGAAGGGGGCTGTAAGTTACATTCAGGAGCTATTTGAAAAAGTTCCACACTTTTAGAAAATAAGATTTTTTTACCAAAAAAAGGTTTGAAAGGGTGTAAAATAAAAATATTTTTTCAGAAAGAAGATGTAAAAAAAATTTTATATAAAAAAACAGAAACACAACAGCACACAAAAAACAGATAACAGAAAAACGGGTTTTGATAAATAAAATACTTGCCAAAAAAATGCCCGGGGTTTTTAACAGTTTCAAGTTGATGAGCTAAAAAAAATTTTGGTCTTGCCCCTTAGTTGCGATTTGGGACAACAAGACTTTTTTTGGGCAGTAGATGGTCAGAGCCGAGGGTCTTCAATTTCCCGACTGAAAACAAAAAATTTTAAAACTTCTTTTTCTACCCCAACACAAACCCCGTATCTTCAAATATTTCAAATACCTTATTTGGCAGAGGAAATTTTTTGGCAGGGGTCAGCATCACCTGCTTTCATTCCCGAGGGAGGGGGGGAAAGCCTTTAGACTTCTTTACCCCAGTGGGAGCTGTGCCTGAACACGAGAGCTGCTACACCCCCCCCCCTCAAAATGACTGCCCGTTTTGTTAAGAGAAATACCACAAAGCAGAAAAATTTTGGCCAAAAAGGAGAACTGTACCTCTCCCTGTGGCATGATTGTTTCTCTTGGGATGATCCCCTGGGGATGCACTGGGTATTGGGCACGGGAAAAAGAAGGAAAACCCCCCAAAGTTAAACTGTAGGGGTTTACCCGGGATTTTAGCAGAATTAAAAAGGGGCATGTGGTGGATTGGGAGTGTGGACCAGTATGTTGTCCTTTTCCATTTTTTTGTAAGCCCCATTTTAAAGGGGGGACCCAAAAAAAATTTAAAAAACCTCCAATGAAAGAATTCTCCATAAAAAAGGGAGGGCATAGGCTAAAACGGGTTTGATAGAAAAAAAATTGGGTGGCATAAAGGGTTTTGTCTCCCTGACGTGCAGTGAAAAGGGGAATGCTTGCTAATCGGAGTTGGAGGGCTTTCCTCTATGGGTCTAGTGTATTGGTATTTGGGGTTGACCTTTGGGGGTGTATGGTCTGCTGTTGGCGCCTCAATTTCAGAGGCCGTTTCCTTTTAGGATGGCCCCTTTTCCCCCCTCTGATTCAGTCGGGGATCCAAAACTTTTAGGGGGGCTCATACCTGAATCAAAATCGGAGGTGAAAAATCCCACTGCTCTCATCTGTCATACTGAGGTTTTTGAACGCCCCCTCACAGTGAAAAACTTATTTTGAAATGGGCGGGGCTCTGGTGGCACTGGCAAGGTAGACTGTGATGTTGCTGTGGATGGGTACTCTGGTGATTGTGGCTGTGGATGGTACTCGCTGAGGGGGTACTGTGGACGACGGTCATCGTGGGCATGCGGGGTGACAGATCCCCTGCTGAGGGTCACTGTGGGCGACAATGCATGCTGAGAGCACTTTTTGGGCGAGGGTACACTATGGTCGGGTGAAAAGGTACACTAAATGGTGGGGCCTACACTGATGGGCACTGATAGGCGACGGGTGCGCTGATGGGCATAATGGGCACAGGAGCACTATCGGGGGAGGGTACACTGATGGGTGACAGGTGCCCCTGATTTGCAATGGATACACTGTGGGCATGGTGGGCGAAAGCTACATAGGGAACTGATGGGCAAAGGTACACAAGGGTTAAAAAGATTAAATGATTGGCAAAGGGGTACACTGATGGGTGACGGGTACAACTGATGGGCACTGGGGACGGGGCTTGTGATCTGGTATGCACTGTAAAAAAAAATGGAAAACTCATGTTAGAAGATTCCCTCTCCTCACACAAGATCGTGTGTAGGAAGGGAAGATGGTAAGAGTGAGTTACCACTCTGTTTTACATTTATGACAGGCTGTGATTGCCACAGCCGTACGGGGTAAAGAAAAAGCAGCCAACGGCTCCTTTCCATGACGATGAGATCTGTGTCCCAGGAACCAAAATCATCGGTGATCAAGCGCGCTGCTCCACGGCCCCATGCACATTAGGTGGAGGAGTCCTATTTACGTCCCCCAGAATGAAGAATCGCCTTGCGCCCGTCATGTCCATATATGGCGGACGGAGACGGGTAATTAAAGAAGGCAATAGTGCTTTTACTTTGAACTTCCCGGCAAGATAAACTCTCCCGTCCTCATTGTTTTTAGATATTCTAAATAGGTGTACAAAAATGGATTTACTCCTATAGAAATCCCTCCAATCTTGTAGCTATTCTATATAAAAAGAAAGAAAATGTACCTTTTAAATTTCCCATAAAAATTTCCCCTTTTCCCGCCCCCCTTTTTGCGAAGTACTGCACAATATAGACCCCGATTTTTTTCTTTTTTTGGGTGGGGGTGACTCACCCCCCCCTACTCGTGCCACCTCGCCTACTAAAAATGTCGTTCACTGGGTCCTGGCCGGAGATTCCCACGCCACCCCCCCGCAAGCCATTCATGTCTATCACACAAGTCTCTCTCCTGCCAGCAGTACATGTGCGTGTATTTTTCCGCAAATCAGAGAAATACCAGCAGCATGTTTTACCTAGTAAAAAAACACAGGAAAAAAGCACAAGTTTAACCCCCTTTATGGCCCAATTTTTAACCCCTTCCCGCCCTGTCATTTGTACAGTGTCATGTTTTTTTTAGCACGATCACTGTTTTATTTTTTTGGGGTGTCAGTGGCGTTATCAGTTCCCCCCCGTGCTGCCTCTAAATCGCTGATCGCCCCCCATAACTGGTAAAAAAAAAAATTCCGTTATATAACCGCCCCTTTAGATACTAATTTTCCCCTGTAAACAATTAATTTTTCATGTATTGGATTTTTTTTTAGCAAAGAATGTAGCAGAAACATTTTGGCCCAAATTTTTGAAGGATTAGATTTTTTTAAAGTTTTACTGGATAGTTTTATAGCAAAAAGGCAAAAATATATATATATTTTTCTTCAAAATTGCGGTCTTTTTTTGTTTAAAGC
>CATNWA010005496.1:30000-32500 GCA_951230385.1 Staurois parvus | reverse complement strand
GCGACTTCTGATCAAAGGAGGAAGAGTCCAAAAAGTGCCTCGACTCCTCATCTATGGGTGATAGGTTCAAGCCCAGGAGGCAGTCATTTGGCTGAATTGTGATCAATGGATGAAGAGTCCAAACTGCTCAGACTACTTATCGACGGGTCATGGGTTTGAGGCCAACAGGCTTTCGATAAGCTCTCCTCTTTTGCGTCAGACGCCCTCCGCCACAAAGCAGGTGCTCCCTATGGAACCTGCACGCTGTGCTTTTCTACATAAGGACGTAGTCGGCAGGATTTGAACCTGCGCGGGGAGACCCCAATGGATTTCAAGTCCATCGCCTTAACCACTCGGCCACGACTACCCAGCAAGCGCTCTGGCTCTGTGACGTCAACAGAGTAGTTTTTGACATCAAAATGCATTCCGTGGCACCATCATTTTTCACTGTGTGATAACAATGACATGACATCGTAATATTCATTGTCATATCTCAGGCGCAGTGCTTTGTTCCCAGAAAACCAAATCATTCGAAAACACAGACAGACGCGGTCATCCGCATCTGATTATTGACTTAAAAGTCCAGAGGTCTCAGACTCTTTTTCCAAATTTGTGGGTTCAAGCCCGACAGCCTTTCAATTCGTGCTTTCCCGTCCTACCGCAACGGGTGGCCCCCACTGACCAGATGCTCGTTTCGGAACACTCTTTCCACATTTGTGAGTGAAAGGCCAGCACTCTATCAGAGTTTTTTTTTTTCGCTGTTTTGACTAGGAATTACGGTAGTGACATTCCCAGTGTGGGCTTTGTTTGCCTTACCTTGTAATAATGGACGTGCGTGTTGTGGCTGCACCCCGTAGTGTCATAGCTGATCGATTCCCCTATTTTCATGCTTTGCTTCAGCTAGCTTGTCCCTATGCGCCAAGGGAACAGGACAACTTACTTTTCTGGCTCACACAGCATCCAATGCACGCCTCGCCATCCTCTGTGTGTTGCATCCCAAATCTGGGAGTGCTAATGTGACGAAACAGTGCATGAGTGAGCTCTCTGTGTGCCTGTGAACGTTGTGCCTGCTTGTTTCTATCTCACATCTAATTACTGTGTAGCTCTCACCGGCACTGGCGCAAGACTGAGAGACCCAGAGATTGCGGGATATCTAGTTTCTGCACAGGAAGTGTCAGGTCTCACGCTACAAAAAGAGGCCATGCACAGAGGACCTGTGCTTTGCCATGCCAAAGGCCTCATGTTTCAACACAAAAGCTGAAAGTGCTGACAGAGGAATGTGAAGATTGACTCTAGTGTAGGCTGTGGGCGTACAGGGCAACAAGTGACAGCATCCAACTACATGATCAATGCAAATGTTAGGCAGGTGAAAAACACACGGAGCCGTTGGGATTGTTGACCGTGCCTTGGGGAAAAAGGGGCGAGAGAGCGTAGTCGGCAGGATTTGAACCTGCGCGGGGGGACCCCAATGGATTTCTAGTCCATCGCCTTAACCACTCGGCCACGACTACCTGTGACGGCCTGTGTCTGGAGGTGACGACACTAGAGTAGTCATGACATCAAAATACTTTGCCATGGCCTAATGCTTTTTCACTGTGTGATCACAATCACATCATAATATTCAGTGTCATATCTCAGTAGCTATGCTTTCTTCCTTCAAAAGCAAAGGGTTCCTCAACATATTAGGAAGCAACCATCGGGAGCTGATCAATGGATTTACAGTCCAAAGGGCTTAGACTCTTTTTCTGCATTTGTCACTTCAAACCCCACAGCCTGTCAACTCGTGCTTTTCTTTCCTTCGGCAACGAGAGGCCCCGCCACTGACCATCTGCTCAGCTTCAACACTGTAAGCTGTCCTTTTATTAACAAAAGGTATCGTAACATAGACATTAACGTTCAACTGGGGACATCCCAATACCTGCCACACCCTCACTTCTGAGCATCCTAACAGGTACTGTAACAATCACGACTTCTGATCAAAGGAGGAAGAGTCCAAAAAGTGCCTCGACTCCTCATCTATGGGTGATAGGTTCAAGCCCAGGAGGCAGTCATTTGGCTGAATTGTGATCAATGGATGAAGAGTCCAAACTGCTCAGACTACTTATCGACGGGTCATGGGTTTGAGGCCAACAGGCTTTCGATAAGCTCTCCTCTTTTGCGTCAGACGCCCTCCGCCACAAAGCAGGTGCTCCCTATGGAACCTGCACGCTGTGCTTTTCTACATAAGGACGTAGTCGGCAGGATTTGAACCTGCGCGGGGAGACCCCAATGGATTTCAAGTCCATCGCCTTAACCACTCGGCCACGACTACCCAGCAAGCGCTCTGGCTCTGTGACGTCAACAGAGTAGTTTTTTTGACATCAAAATGCATTCCGTGGCACCATCATTTTTCACTGTGTGATAACAATGACATCGTAATATTCATTGTCATATCTCAGGCGCAGTGCTTTGTTCCCAGAAAAAACAATCATTCGAAAACACAGACAGACGCGGTCATCCGCATCTGATTATTGACTTAAAA
>CATNWA010005496.1:7500-10000 GCA_951230385.1 Staurois parvus | reverse complement strand
ACAGGCACACAGAGAGCTCACTCATGCACTGTTTCGTCACATTAGCACTCCCAGATTTGGGATGCAACACACAGAGGATGGCGAGGCGTGCATTGGATGCTGTGTGAGCCAGAAAAGTAAGTTGTCCTGTTCCCTTGGCGCATAGGGACAAGCTAGCTGAAGCAAAGCATGAAAATAGGGGAATCGATCAGCTATGACACTACCGGGTGCAGCCACAACACGCACGTCCATTATTACAAGGTAAGGCAAACAAAGCCCACACTGGGAATGTCACTACCGTAATTCCTAGTCAAAACAGCGAAAAAAACTCTGATAGAGTGCTGGCCTTGCACTCACAAATGTGGAAAGAGTGTTCCGAAACGAGCATCTGGTCAGTGGCGGGGCCACCCGTTGCGGTAGGACGGGAAAGCACGAATTGAAAGGCTGTCGGGCTTGAACCCACAAATTTGGAAAAAGAGTCTGAGACCTCTGGACTTTTAAGTCAATAATCAGATGCGGATGACCGCGTCTGTCTGTGTTTTCGAATGATTTGGTTTTCTGGGAACAAAGCACTGCGCCTGAGATATGACAATGAATATTACGATGTCATTGTTATCACACAGTGAAAAATGATGGTGCCACGGAATGCATTTTGATGTCAAAACTACTCTGTTGACGTCACAGAGCCGGAGCGCTTGCTGGGTAGTCGTGGCCGAGTGGTTAAGGCGATGGACTTGAAATCCATTGGGGTCTCCCCGCGCAGGTTCAAATCCTGCCGACTACGTCCTTATGTAGAAAAGCACAGCGTGCAGGTTCCATAGGGAGCACCTGCTTTGTGGCGGAGGGCGTCTGACGCAAAAGAGGAGAGCTTATCGAAAGCCTGTTGGCCTCAAACCCATGACCCGTCGATAAGTAGTCTGAGCAGTTTGGACTCTTCATCCATTGATCACAATTCAGCCAAATGACTGCCTCCTGGGCTTGAACCTATCACCCATAGATGAGGAGTCGAGGCACTTTTTGGACAATCCTTTTTGGACAGACTTCCTCCTGGGCTTGGGCTTGACCTGATCCCATAGAGGAGTCGAGGCACTTTTTGGACTCTTCCTCCTTTGATCAGAAAGTCTGATTGTTACAGTACCTGTTAGGATGCTCAGAAGTGAGGGTGTGGCAGGTATTGGGATGTCCCCAGTTGAACGTTAATGTCTATGTTACGATACCTTTTGTTAATAAAAGGACAGCTTACAGTGTTGAAGCTGAGCAGATGGTCAGTGGCGGGGCCTCTCGTTGCCGAAGGAAAGAAAAGCACGAGTTGACAGGCTGTGGGGTTTGAAGTGACAAATGCAGAAAAAGAGTCTCTAGCCCTTTGGACTGTAAATCCATTGATCAGCTCCCGATGGTTGCTTCCTAATATGTTGAGGAACCCTTTGCTTTTGAAGGAAGAAAGCATAGCTACTGAGATATGACACTGAATATTATGATGTGATTGTGATCACACAGTGAAAAAGCATTAGGCCATGGCAAAGTAAGTATTTTGATGTCATGACTACTCTAGTGTCGTCCTGTCTCGTCACCTCCAGACACAGGCCGTCACAGGTAGTCGTGGCCGAGTGGTTAAGGCGATGGACTAGAAATCCATTGGGGTCTCCCCGCGCAGGTTCAAATCCTGCCGACTACGCTCTCTCGCCCCTTTTTCCCCAAGGCACGGTCAACAATCCCAACGGCTCCGTGTGTTTTTCACCTGCCTAACATTTGCATTGATCATGTAGTTGGATGCTGTCACTTGTTGCCCTGTACGCCCACAGCCTACACTAGAGTCAATCTTCACATTCCTCTGTCAGCACTTTCAGCTTTTGTGTTGAAACATGAGGCCTTTGGCATGGCAAAGCACAGGTCCTCTGTGCATGGCCTCTTTTTTGTAGCGTGAGACCTGACACTTCCTGTGCAGAAACTAGATATCCCGCAATCTCTGGGTCTCTCAGTCTTGCGCCAGTGCCGGTGAGAGCTACACAGTAATTAGATGTGAGATAGAAACAAGCAGGCACAACGTTCACAGGCACACAGAGAGCTCACTCATGCACTGTTTCGTCACATTAGCACTCCCAGATTTGGGATGCAACACACAGAGGATGGCGAGGCGTGCATTGGATGCTGTGTGAGCCAGAAAAGTAAGTTGTCCTGTTCCCTTGGCGCATAGGGACAAGCTAGCTGAAGCAAAGCATGAAAATAGGGGAATCGATCAGCTATGACACTACCGGGTGCAGCCACAACACGCACGTCCATTATTACAAGGTAAGGCAAACAAAGCCCACACTGGGAATGTCACTACCGTAATTCCTAGTCAAAACAGCGAAAAAAACTCTGATAGAGTGCTGGCCTTTCACTCACAAATGTGGAAAGAGTGTTCCGAAACGAGCATCTGGTCAGTGGCGGGGCCACCCGTTGCGGTAGGACGGGAAAGCACGAATTGAAAGGCTGTCGGGCTTGAACCCACAAATTTGGAAAAAGAGTCTGAGACCTCTGG
>CATNWA010005495.1:0-16438 GCA_951230385.1 Staurois parvus | reverse complement strand
CATTCACTGACAAATGGACTTTACAGCATGTCACGACTTCCACAAAAGGTTCCGGACATCCCGCAAAACTTTGTCGGGACCAAAGCGCTCCAATCACCATCAGTCTCGATCACAATCAACACTCTCCGATCCCCCGAATTTGGAGACTGAATTCGACCCTTTTGAAGAATCCAGACCACAAGAAACACATCCTAGATGCACCACACAATACATTTTTGAACTCAATTGATGCACTTGATATTTCTATACCCTTACGTTATGGGGCACATTATAAAGCGTATATGAGAGGTATTATTTATACAATTAAATTCCGCATTACTAAACAGAGAAACCCAACAAATTAAGGAACTCCTTGCCTCAATTAAATCAAATGAAGAAATAAACAAAAAATCTCCAGACCCCTCAATCGCTCTTCCTCCCTTACCGCAGAAAAGAAAACAAACTCAGATCCTTCTTACTATACAAATACGACCTCAATCTCAAAAAAATGAAAGTAAAATATTACACCCTAAGCAACAAAGCAAATTTCCTCTACTAGCTAAAATGATCAAACAAAGATACCTAATATCCAAAAATAACCTCAGTCCAACACCAGGGGCGGACTGACAACTCATGGGGCCCCCGGGCAATAGGGGATCATGGGGCCCCTGTGTTCCTGGCCCAAACTCAAAAAAAGCCTATGAAAAAGGTACCAGAATGGGGCATCTCATGGGGCCCCCTACTGACCCCTGGGCCCTCGGGCAGTGCCCCCGAGTTTCCAAATGGTCAGTCACGCCCCTGCTCAACACCCAACCCGCATACCTTAACCACAAAAATCCACAAGAAATAGCCAACACTTTTGCGAATTACTACCAACACCTATACAATCTCAAAAACTATCCGGATACTATCCAACCAACACTCGCATCCATACAACAATTCCTACCACACAACTAAACTTCCCCAACTCTCCTCATCTCAACTTGACGATATATCTATTCGATCTCTCCACAAAAAAATAGAAATAGTTATCAAAACACTCCAACTCAATAAATCTCAAGGAAGTGATGGTTACACAAATTAATTCTAAAAACAACTTGCCCCTGACCATATCACCCTATCTGACCAAACTTTTTAAACATGCCACCACTACGGGAACATTCCCTAAAAGACATGCTGCTGTCTATAATAATGACAATACCAAAGTCTTTTTAAGTCTGGACAAAGACCCACAATTTATTAAAATTACAGACCAATATCCTTTCTCAATACAGATATATAACTCTACGCAAAAATTATAGCTCGCAGAATCCTCCCCTATCTTCCCACTGTAATACACCCAAGACCAAGTAGGATTCATCCCAGGCTTTGCCAAGCACCCGATGCCACCAGAAGAATTATTTCCCTTCTCCACAATCTAGAACTCGCCAAACAAACCTCTCTACTTTTATCTTTGGACGCAGAAAAAGCATTCGATGAAATACATTGGCAATTTATGCAATTGACCCTACAAAAATTTGGCATCACATGATGGATGCTAACAGCCATTTTATCATTATACTCCTACCCTTCAGCCAGAGTACTAACAGATGGAACATTATCATACCCGTTCAATAATAAAAATGGAATAGAAAGGGCTCTGCCCGCTATCTCACATAATATTTGCACTGCCTATTGAACCCTTAGCCTCTAAACGTAGAGAAGACCCAAATATTTACTGGCATCAAACACCTTAACTCAGAACCAGGGGCGGACTGACCATTTGGAAACGTCGGGCACTGAGATGCCCGAGGGCCCGGGGGGGGTCAGTAGGGGGCCCCATGAGATGCCCCTGGTACCTTTTTCATGGCTTTTTTGAGTTTGGGTAAGGACACAGGGGCCCCATGATCCCTTATTGCCTGGGGGCCCCACGAGTTGTCAGTCCTCCCCTGCTACAGAACATAAAATTAGCTTATTTGCAAATTACATCATACTGATGGTGACCAATCCAACTAGATCCCTCCAAATGATTTGCACACACCTCCAAAACTACTCGTGTGGTTTCCTATTACAAACGTAATGAAACCCAAATCTTCAATTCTAAATCTCCATTACACCCATCCCAAACCCAAGTACTAAACTAGCCAAACAATTCCCCTTCTTCTGGGAGAGAAAAACCATATCCCCTATCTAGGAATCAGACTCACGAGCAACAACAGACCAATTATACACCTTCAACCATAAAGATTGCTACTATAATCCAAACTATCCCTCGCAAGGAATTGGCACCAACTTCGCACCTCAAGGACTGTCCCGTAAACTTGGCCCACGATTATCCGAATCCGAGTTATTAATTTATTATTATATTACGCGACTAAGCTTAAAAATTAGTATAAAATGTTCTATTCTACTAAAATTCTATATATAATTTTGCACACTCCCCTATACAATCCCCAACACCTTTTTCCTCCAAACCTACTACAGGCAATTCTTGCCACCAATTTCCTATGGAACTCAAACAAAAAACACCTAGTATGTACCACTAAGCTCCTAATTATGCTCCACATCCAAAGGAGGTGCAGGCCTCCGCCTACCGTAAAATCCTTCTATATGCTACCCATCTGTGACCAAATATTATTCTGGTGTCACCCGACGAGAGAAAAAAAACCTGGTCCACGATGGAAAAAACCTTCCATTTCTCCCACTTATAAACACCCAAAACTTACTCCTTAATATCACCTTTACCCCCGAAATGATCACCATCTGAAACACCCATGTATCCAACGCCCGCCTTACAAGCCTGGTATGAACTTCTAACCACTAAATTACACTGGCACCAAACAAATCTCTACCCCAATTAACACATTACATCTCATTAGCCGCTCTCTGGAACTGATCCCAATGGGGAAAAAACAAGGTATAAATACTATATGCGAGACCTCTTATAGGCCACATCTTTAAATTCATTTTTCAGAATCTCCAAACCCAATTTTCGGTCTCCCTGTCACGTGAATATTTTAACTACTTAAGAATAGCTCACTGCCTACAAACAACAAAAAATTATACCCCAAAATCACACAAGATCCCAAATACATCCTATCATTTCTTTACCCAAACCACAATACCCAGGTAAGGGTAATTCTACTTTCTACACATACATATCAAACCTACAATTCGCCCCCTACAATCAACATCCCTAAGCTAACTGGGAGAAATCCATTTCAGAATCCCATTAAGACACATTTACAGGAAAAAGTCGATTTCAAGCACCACCCAATAAATCCTCCCGGTGTAGCTCACGACTGGGAATCCATACGAAAACTTTTCACCAATGGTAAGGGGGGGGGCCTAACTCCTGTCAAATTATCTATATACTACCCAAAACATTTCTCCTCTTGCTGGTGACACTGCAGTGATTTAGGTTCAAACTTTACATATATTATGGACGCTGTTAAAATCAATTAGATCCTTTTGGAACAGTGTCTTTCAGCTAAGATCTACCGACGATTATGGCCAAAACAACATTGATAGCCTCAAACCCCTCACTTGCACTTCTGTCACATTGGGAAATTGAAAATATTTCCGTCATACGACACCCGCACTATCATTCGTCCATATGATCTTCGCAGCCAAAATCAGATACCAGATTGATGTAACACTTACCAAAGCTCCTTGCACTCATCACTGATCTACAGATCTCAATGCTCCAGTGTGAAATGGAAAAAAGACCCTCCTTTACAACAATTTCACACCCAATTAGTCAAAATCAATGAACTTCCAGCATTGGACTAGCTGGTCACAAAAATCACGAACTGCTCTGTACAATTCTGATAACCTAAACACAAACTGAGTTGCGTAGGCAACTCGAAAGACTAGACCCACTAGTATCCCTCCTTTCAACCCGTATACACCATACCCCCCTTCCTCTTCCTACCCTCCTTCCCACTCCTTCCTGTTTAGTACCCCCTCAACCAACGCGCCCCCCATAGACGCTTTTACAAGGTTCAACACCACGAAATCAAGAATACCAGTCTGATATTGATGTTTTATAAACGCGTTGATCAACCCCAGCCAATTGGTGGGGTATATATTTAATACTAATGATGTACTAAAATGTTTACCATTGAACCTGAATATCCTTGCTCTGTTATGTTTCTCGAAAAAATTTCAATAATAAAAAACAATATTAAAATAATGCAAAAGATGTGTCCATATAAAGAACTTATTTACAGGGACCTATCCAATACAATCTATGCAATGGCTTGGATGTCACCCATACTACTATTAGCCATAAAGCAGATGTAGCATAGAATGATATAAAAGTCCACTCACTGTCAATGGTACTTCAGATCAAACAGGACTTCAACCCAAGTAAGAGAAAAAAAGAGTATCCATCATGCAGAGATATACCGAGAGCACCAAACATAGGATCTGATGGGGAAGAGACTGACATGTGACTGGTTTGGTTACAATCCCCAACTTTCGACTTATGAGACTGCGCCAGCCCACAGTGGCGTGCACCACCATTAAATATCAGACCAGGTAGTAAAGATGGTGCCCAGAGGGGTGGAAAAATGCCAAAAAGCAATTCTGCGCCCTTTTTCCCTGAATAACATAGTATTCCATTGTTTAACCTACTCCGCTCCCCACCGTGAAAAGCCAGCCAAAGGCACATCGGTGGTGTGACATCATTACATTCACAGAAGCACCTATGACAGAAAAGAAATTGCTACATACAAAATGTTGTGATATACATGCGTATGTGACACCATGATGGGCAGAGTATGAAGCCACCTCCCACACTACTCCAATTGGCTAAAAGGGACAGTTACCGGTCCATAAGGCAGGCTAAACCTGAGGAGAAGGCACCCAAAGGGACAACAAACTGGAACATGGAGCAAACAAACACCAGAAACTGGCACCCAAAGAGTGGTACTTTACATTAAACATACAAAACACCCCAAAGCCATCCAATATCAACCCACAGAGGTACCATTCTCCATATTGTGGATAGTCAAATCCAATAGGGTTGTAATGGTCCTAGCTTCGTAGGTATATGTGAATTTTGAGGACATCATCGATGTACCTGAACCAACCAGTGATGTTGGTCAGGTACACATACAAGGCCTCATCACCAAAACTCCAGAGTTCTCCCCAATCTTTCAACATAAAGGTTAGCGTAGGCTGGTGGACATTATTTTACCTATTGCAGTACCTTGTGCTTGGCAATAACATTTGACTTCAAACAAGAATTTATTATTTTCCAACAAAGACTTAACCTCCACCCTAACGGTATTCCCGTGTGTAGCTCGGGTAAAAAAATGTCAGTACCAAAATCGGATAACCCCGAGCTACACTCGGGCTTACCATGTGCGGCGCTGCATAGGGAGTATCCCTGCAGCACTTAACCTTGTCCTTCGCTCCGCGATGTGTCCCCTGCAGCGTCCCCCGGCCATCTCCTCCGGCTGATGCCGGCATCCGGCTCCTGTGTTCCGGTCCCTGTGACCTTCTTATGAGGGATAAAGGAATATGATGCCTCTACATATAATGTAGCCAAGATGACAACCGACAGATCATTTAAAACTTTTAGGAGGTGCAAATTGTCTTACATAGGAGGGCATAGGATCCTTGTTGACAAAGTCCGGAAGAGACGAAACGCGTCCAGCAACCAGGCACGTGACGTTCCCGGAAGTGCTGCGGCAGCCATTTTGGATTCTGGAATCCCTGTGTGTCGGAGGTCTGGAGAGTAACGGTGCACTTCAGGTGACCCCCAGAGCTACAAAGTGATAGTGCTGGATAGGAGTAGCAAGGGGGAATTACCTGGTGATCGGGAGACCCTCTACACACGGAAAGGGGATCGTATACTGGGCATGAGGAGTTTGATGCTGTCTTGCTGATCTTATCGTTTTTATATGTAATTGGCTACAATAAAAAATTTTATATATGAATTATAATTCACATACTGATTCCTGGTCTGTTTGTGAGGTCCTGAGGAACAAGAGGATACCAATCTAAGGACACTCTGTGCATATGTGGTTGATTACAAGCTGGAATCTGTTTGTTTTAGGGTAATTATGCACTTTATATATAGTTTGCAGTGATATTTAATTTTTTTTTTTTTTCACATGAGTGCTGTGACACTGGAGTGTTTTTTTTGCATGATACACGTGTGGCATTTTAGTTCTGGGATTTAAAAGGTAATACACTATGTTGAGATTTTGTTTTTGAGGTATTTGAAGAGCACCTGTGACTGATTTGCATCTTCTTCAGTGGAGTAGGAAGCGTCTTCCTATCAAGAAATTGATCTTTGTTTGGACACATTATTTGGACACTTTGCATATTGGGACTTTATTTTATTTTTGTTCTTTTATATATTTAAATATTAATATTTTTTATTTTTGGGTAATCTCTTTGGGTCTTGATTTTTTTCACTATAATTGTGGGTTTTGGGTTTAAGTCAATGAATATATGTTTTAGATAAGTATGACTTGTTGTTATTTTATTTTAAAAAAAATTAAATCTTTACAATCACTTTTAAGCTCTGTGCTCCTTTTCTGGAGAGCTGGGACCAAACTGCAATCAGTCCATCAAAAGGATCATCTTATCTATTGTTTCTAGAATGTAATCCCTGAAGAGTTGGTTGTGGCCAGCTGTCAGGGATCCAGGTATGACCAGAGATGTGTGGACTGACACAGGGAAACGCAGGCTTCAGGAGTGATGTATACGAATATAATTTATTAGGAACTACACAAGTATACAACGCAAAGTACAAACAAAACCCAAACCTCCAACTAATGACAGTATGTGCAGGAACACAGACAGGCGTAGTCAGGCTGGAGAGGTCGAGTGGTAAGGCAGGCCGGTCAGGAACAATCGGGCAGACAAGGTACAAACGCAGCAGGCAGGAGAAAGGTCAGGAATAGCCGAGGTCAGTGCAGGTGGAGTTTCGAACAGTGTCAGAGTCAAGCAGAGGAAACAGGCAGGCAGGCAGGCTCAGGTACGGGGCTCATGGGAAACAAACACCAAGGCACTGACTGCAGGCCTGGCCATTGCTTAAATACACCTCCTGCAATCAGCCTCAGGTGATGGCTTGATTGCAGGAATGAGATTCTGGCTGCTGAGAGCACCCGCTGGCCAGCACTGGTACTGCAATATGGCAGCCCACAAAGCAGATGAGCCCCAGCACCACCTGTGCTGAGCCCATTCCTGACACCAGCTCAGTGGATTGCTGTAGGAAAGTCCTGGATTCTTTCTTGGATTCACAGAATATAACTGGATATAACATTTACAGGGAAAGTTGATCCAGGGAATATCCGATTGCCTCTCGCGGGATCAGGGAGGAATTTGTTTCCCTGCAGGAGCAAATTGGATCGTGCTTTGCTGGGTTTTTTGCCTTCCTCTGAATCAACTGTGGGTGTAGGATTATAACTTTTTTTTTAATAGTTGAACTGGATGGACTTTTGTCTTTTTTCAGCCAGACTAACTATGTAACTAGGCTTTCAAGACCATCTTTCATAACCTTTCATAACTGGGCGGCGTGCACAGTGGCTTAATGGTTAGCATGTCTGCCTTGCAGTAAATGGGTCATGGGTTCGATTCCCAAACCATGGTGCCTCCTGCATGGAGTTTGCATGTTCTCCCTGTGCTTGCATGGGTTTCCTCCCACACTCCAAAGACAGGCTGGTAGGTGAATTGGATCCTGTCTAAATTGGCCCTAATATGTAAATGTATGAATGTGAGTTAGGGACCTTAGATTGTATGCCCCTTGAGGGTTAGGGACTGATGTGAATGTCCAATATATATGTAAAGCGCTGCGTAAATTGACAGCGCTATATAAGTACCTGAAATAAATAACAGAGCAAAACCTCAAACCTTTAGAAAGAAGAACATTCTGAGCAGCAGAGAGGATCATCGTGGAAAGGTTAAAGATTGTAAAGTCACTTTTGTCTATTGTGTATCCATCCCTGTGCGTATCTTGTTCTTTCCCCTGTCTCTTGGGGCCTCCCCGTCCACACTCCGTGCTTGTGTGGTGACACCTCCAGTGAATACCCCTATTTGTGGAGGACCTCCCTTCCCTCCCCCTCCTCCTCCTCTCCCTTTTCTATAGCCATTCCTTGACTAAGATCCCTTCTTCTGCCTTCTTCTTCTATTCCCCTCCCTTCTTGTTCATGTTTAACATGCTAATGATCCACCAACACCAACTTGGTCGTTATGTGAAGTTCCTTTAACCTGAAGTTCCATGACAGTGAGTGGACATTTATATCTTTCTATAGTCCTCTGCTTTATGGGCTCCTAGTAATATGGGTGACATCCAAGTCATGCATAGAAGGTATTGTTGGTCCCTGGAGAAATTTGTATATGGATATTTGTGCATTATTAATTATACGCTAAATCCACCTGGAGACCTGAGGACACTGTCCAAGTTCTATATGTAGAGTGGAGGTCCCTGTGGATGTCGGAGCGGCAGTGGCCGCATAGACCTGAGCTCCGGTCGCCCAACACTCCTGTCCGCCACCCTACTGGGGGACAGCGGGCGCACAGCGGCCTTCTCGACCCTCCCTGTACCTGGAGGGGGGGATGGGTGCCACCCTGATCCACTGCCATGCGGCCCTGGAACTCCGCCAGGCATCTGACAAAGCAGGGCCCACTGCGGCCTGGCCACATCCAAGTCCCTGGGCCCTGGATTGCACTGTGGGAGGGGGAAGCTGCTGCTCCCACAAGAGGGAAAGTCGCCGCTCCCGCAAGAGGGGAGGCCACCGCTCCCCCGCGTGAGGGGAAGCCACCGCCATCGGCACCCAGAGCCTCCTGCTTCCTGCTCCCTGCCATGTGCTGCACAGCCACCCTCCGTGCCCCTGCCACCACACAGCCCGGAGCTCTGTCCAATCCGGTGGAGCGGGGCCTGCCACATGGCCCATACAGTGGCCTACAGCACCTGCAGACACCGGGCCCTGCCACGACTAGCCATCTGCCCATCAATCCAACAGCAGCAGGGGGCGGATACTGATAACCCCCCTAAACCTCCGGCAGTCCACTACAGCACCCGTCCCAACAGGGCCAGCCACGGCCCACTCCTACCAAGCCGCGGCCTACTCCATCCAAGACTGCGGCCTGCAGCAGATGACCCAGCCGCCCACCACTCTCCCACTGCACCAAAAACGATCGAAGGTGAGCAGTGAAGACCCCCCCAACCTCACCCGCACCTGGAGGGTGGAGCGGTGTCACCCAGACCCCCACTCCTAGGCAACTACAACACGCAGCCTGGTGAGGCCTACCGCGGCCTACCCCTGCACGCTCCTCCGGCAATCCACCCAGCAGTGAGCCTGTAGTCTAAAAGATCATTAAGACCCACTACGGCAGCTCCCCACAACAGTGAGTCTCCAGTCCCCATCTCCTTCTCCTCCTGAACCCATAGATGAACCCGGCCTGTGAGACCCGACTCAGCCCTCCATGTCATGGCCTTGACCCGGCCCTGAGGCCATCCTGCCTACCCCCGTGAGTAGCGAGACATGCCACAGCCTACAAATACGCGACCCAACCCTGACCCGGAGCCCCTCTATCCACCCCCAAAGTAGACTTGGTGAGCCATGCCTCAGTGAGGCCTACCATCCCGGATCTCCTGTGCCCATTGGATGATCAACCCGGCCCTGACCTGAAGCCCATCGGATGATCAACCCTACCCTGACCTGCGTCCCACCTGAGGACCTCCCTCATAACCTTCCAATCTGGGACTCATGCAAACTGGGACTTGCAACCTACAACTGTCAGGGATCCTGTCCACCGTGCAGCAGTTTTGCGAACGGTGACGGATCCCCTCAAGTAGCGGCGGAGTGAGTAGGCAGGCGTGGGGAGCGTGTGGCCCACGTCACGGCCGGCGGGCTATTTAAACCTGCTATCAATGAAGAATCACTGCCGTTCTGGTCTAGATACGTTCCTGTGCTCAAATTGCTGATTCTGATCCTGATACCTGCTCTTCTGTATACTCGCCTAAGAAAGAACTCTGCCTGCACCGACCCCGGCTATTCCTGACCATTCCCCTGCCTGCTCCTCTTGTACTTATCTGCCCACACTTGTTACCAACCCGGCCTGCCTGACTGCTGTATGATTCTGTCTGCAACCGTACCTGACCTGCATCTTGCCTACCTACCGCTGCACTCACGGTTCTGCATCCAGACTACCGCCACACCTGCCTGCTGCTGCACCTACGTTCTTGCACCCGCACCCTGGCTTGTGTCCGGATCTTCTGAGTTCCCAGCTACCTACTGTTCTGTTAGTGGATCCTGCTCAGATGCTCACACACTGTAGTTAACAGGAGACATTTTATTAGGTGCTTCTAGCTGCCATTATACATGTGTCTGCCCTAGAACTACAACCAAAGAGAGGCAATAACACAGTTGTACCAGTATCTAAGTAGTGAGACCCCTAGAGGCCATACACAGCATATAACATATTGCTACATCCTTTCTCTTTTAAATAAAAGAACAATGAAATATAACAAACACAAAATGGTGAAGTAGAACATAGCTATAAATTAGATATAATCCTTGAGGTGAGCCGGCTTTCTGATTGTTCTGCCAGCTCGCGTAACATATGAGGTTTCTTCTGATTCTGCAGTCTATTTTCACTGGGACTGTCTCTCTCTGCCTAGAGACCTCCCCTATGCTCCTCAGCAGTTCCTGTTTCTTTGTTGCTGGTATTTCATAGTCTCATCGCTTTGAGTGTCCATATACTGTTCCCAGGGCCCTGTATCATCTCCTTCTTGTGTTTTTCTCAGATGTCTCCGATTTCTCCTCCATCTTCTTAACCTTCCTCTGTTATAATTTCATAGGACCAGTGGTCCCAATTTCTGTACAACCTTCGCTTTTTTCCAGTGTTTTGTCATATTTCCCTATTGGCTGAATCCGTACATTGTCATTGCTCTGGAGAACAGGCAGATCTTTCTATAATGTCTCTTCTAAGTGATTGTGGTATGAGAGCAGCTCTTTCTCCTTTAAAGATGATTCCATGCTGCACAGAGAGTTCATCTCTTATGTGAAAAAATGGAGAAACCCTCCATTGGAGCATGCTGGCTTGTGTTTTGGCCATCCCTTCAAGATGACAGTCGATAGGATCTGTAGAGTTTTATCTTCCGCTGTGGCAGGTCTGTATTTGTGTTTCAGTCTCTGTCTTTTGAGACAGACAGATATTCACACATAAATGATGCTTTTCAATGTCTTTTTCTTTCTTCATTTGTGATGGGTAAGTAAGCTCTGCTTAGGGCATCTGCAATCAGTAAATCCTTCCCTGGACAGTAACAAATGATAAAATCATATTTCTGAAGCCTTAACAGCATACGCTGCAGTCTTTTTGGGCATTCAGTAGTGGCTTCTTTGTTAATACTTTCTAAAGGCTTGTGATCTGAATGCACCACCACTTGTCGACCGTAGGTGTACTGGATAAATTTCTCTAACCCAAATACTACCGCTAGTAGTTCCTTCTCGATTTGAGCAAATCCTTGCTCTGTTAGAGTTAACGCTCTGCTTGCATATGTGATTGGCTGTTTATCCCCCCTGCATTAGTGTGGCTCCAAGGCCGGTTTCTGAGGGTGCATCACATTGTACTACCACTGCTTGATCTGGATCAAAATATTTTAGCGATGCTGAAGTGCTGCGTCTGCAATAGCATTTTTTGCACTGACTGAAAAGCAGTTTCATGGCTTTCTGTCCATTCCCCAGAGTACGTCTTTGTGAGTTAGCTGTCTCAGTGGCTCACACATGTCTGATAAATGCTTGCAAAATTTGGAAAGATAATTCACCATGCCCAGGAATCGTTGTACTCCACGTATATTCTGTAGGTGTCGGCATGTCCCTGTATCGCCCTCACCTTCTCTGGATCGACTTTAACACCATTTGTCGGTAAGAAGATGTCCAATATATTTGGTACTTCTGTCATTTTTAGTTTGAATTTTTCCAGGTTCAGTTTGATTTTAGTTTTTTTCTACATCTGTCTAAGAATTGTATCATCACTTTTATCGTGATCCTTTGTTGCGGAATTCTAGATCATCACCTTCCCCAACTATTAGTATATCGTCTGCTTTGATTTATTTTTACTCCAGACAGTCCTTCCAAAGCTTGCATCAATTTTTGTTGGAACACTTCTGGAGCTGGGCTTACTCCCATTGGCATTCTAAGCCACTTATAGCGTCCAAATGGGGAAGAAAATGCTGTTAATAAACTTGATTTCTTTATCCAGTTCCACGTGCCAGAACCCATTTTTTCACATCACATACCGAAAAATATTTTAGCCTTTGATAGATCTGGTAGAATAAGTCTTCTATTGTTGGCATGGGATAGTGATCTTTCTTTAAGGGCCTTGTTCAGTGGCTTAGGATCAATGCATATTCTTAACTTGCCTGATGGTTTTTTCACTATCACCAAACTGCTATATCCAGTCTGTGCTTTCTTGTACTGTGCTTATCAAACCTCTGCTGTGCAAATCCTGCAGTGCTTTCCTGTACTGGTGCTATCATACCTCTGCTGTGCAGATCCTGCAGTGCTTTCCCTGTACTGGTGCTATCATACCTCTGCTGTGCAGATCCTGCAGTGCTTTCCCTGTACTGGTGCTATCATACCTCTGCTGTGCAAATCCTGCAGTTCCCTCTTTAAAGCGTTGCATTAAGGCTACAGGTACTCTTCTTGTAGGCAGTATTGTGTGATCAATTTCTAGTTTTGTATTTACCTTCCAGGACACCCATCACCTTCAAATAAATCAGCATACTCTGTTTTTATGTGGTGAAAATCCAAAATGTATTCTGCCTTTTGTTTAGGATTTTGAGTATTGTCAGAAACTTCCAGAGCCATGATGTTTATGGGACTGCACCTTTATTAAGTCCATAGCCTGAACTGCTTTAACTCCCAGCAAAGGAATGTGATCGTCCTCCTGCAACACAGTAAACTCCACTCTGTAGCTCTTTCTGTTACGTGGATTTCTTAATTTTAGCTTGCATGTTCCCATGGGTTTCAGAACACTTTTGTTGTACAAGACCAGTACCTTATCAGTGGGCTCAATGGGAACCTGTTTGTTAAGAGCAAGTAAATGGAATGACATTGCAGCTTGCTCCACAATCCAGCTGAAATCTTATGGGCTGTTCATATCCACCATAAATATGGCAAAGAGCTGCTTTGCATCATTGGCTACTGGCTGTTTGACTACATGATGTTCTCTGTTGCAGACTGCAGCTGCAGCCATGTGATGCCCTCTGTGCTGTCCCTCGTCTGTGTCCTGGGTCACTGTGTGGACTTTGTCTGTACTGTTTGCTGGTTTTGAATCTGCACACAGCTGAAAAGTGTGTTCATCTTGCCACAAGTCCTGCAGGACACCCCCTACCGCTGGACATTTCTCTTTTGTCTCTTTCATGTCTTTTGCCACAGTATTTACACTGGACTGAGCTCACAGGGAGCCTGGACCTTGCTCTGCCTTTCACAGATACTGCATGTACTGAGGCATCACTGGTGCCCTCCATCATCTTCAGCCTGTCTTAGTCAGCTCTGCAGCCCTGCAGATTTGTATACATTTCTCCAGCGCCAGCTCTTCCTCCCTCAGTAATCTTTCTCTGAGGTGAGAGTCTCTGATGCCACACACTATCCCTGTCTCGGATAAGGGAGTCCCTGATGTCCCCAAATCCACAGGTTGCAGCCAGTCTCCTCAGCTCTGTCACATAACTGTCCACACTGTCCCCAATCTCCTGATTCCTTGAGAAGAACTTGTATCTCTCTCCACCGTCTCATTCTTTTTGGGGTCACAGTGCTTATCAAATGCTTGCAGTATGTCTGTCAGTGCCATGCTGTCTGTGAGCAGGGTCTCGGCTAGTTCTCTGCCTTTTTCCCCAATCAAGTAATAAAACAGCTTTACTTCCCTCTGCTCATCTCTGGGTGCCACTGTCAGGTCCACATACAGAGTAAACTCTTCCTTCCAGTGTCTCCATGTCTGTGAGAGATTGGAAGAAGTGACATCCAGTCTCTGAGGGGGTTTCAGGCCACTCTCCATAGTGCAGTCTGATAGGGACTCTGTACTTACAGTTGCTGATTCTCTGTACAGTTCCAGTGTCCACACAATCTGTATTTGTAGACAGAAGACTTGCTATTCAGAGGTTCAGTGCCCAGCTGCCACCATGTTCTGTTAGTGGATCCCTGCTCAGATGCTCACACACAGTAGTTAACAGGAGACATTTTATTAGGTGCTTCTAGCTGCCATTATACATGTGTCTGCCTAGAACTACAACCAAAGAGAGGCAATAACACAGTTGTACCAGTATCTAAGTAGTGAGACCCCTAGAGGCCATACACAGCATATAACATATTGCTACACCTACGGACAGCTGGAAGATCCGCACGGCACTCCCGCCACTCCTGGCTCTGCACCCTTGCTCCCACCTTCAGGTGACTCCAAGCGGGAGTCATAAGAGGGCGCCTTCTCTCCATTTCAGGCTCCCCAATCCGGTACATAACAGTCACCCCGTATCCTGCTTCCGCTAGCAGTCTTCTCTACCTCAGCTGGGTGTACCGGGGGGCCGCGACCTGGTCCCAGCCTGCTCCAAGTCCATCCCCACCATCAGGGGCTCTGGTGAACAAGCATACTGGGGCTTAGACCCCACGCCCTGGGAAACCCTAAGCTGTGGGTCTAGAGAGCTACCCGCCACAGCTGTGACAACAACCTACCGAACTGATCTCTATCCACCCAGATCCTAATCACTAGAACTCCTGCTACAAGAAGCGACTTCAACGTGATATGCCACTGCACGACGGACTATCCGCAACAATGCGCTCTGAGAAACCTTTCACCTCCCTCACCTGTCTGCCACTCTGTTTACCCTCCTAGAATGCCACCTGTACTCCTCCTCCTCATACTCCTCTCCTCCATTCCCAAAATCTCCTCTCTTATACCCCCCTACTCCTCCAAAACAACTATACATCGCACCCTCACTGCTTCCATCTCTCCACTACGGCTCTCACCCAGCTCCTCCTAACACTCCACTCTCCCACCGACCTACATGCCACCACTAGCAGACTCACACGCTCTTGCACATCCCGCTCCCATGCCACCTTTCTCACCCTTCTTCTTCTCCTAACCGCCGGGGACATCTCTCCGAACCCTGGTCATTCACCACCTCACTCACCCACTAGGCACCCTCCTACTTCCCAAACTGCTGCAACCCCCTCAACCTAATACCTGTCCCCCTGCTCCCCACAACCACCCCTCCATTCTCGTGTGCACTCCTGAATGCCCGTTCGGTTTGCAACAAGCTCACCGCCATCCATGACCTCTTTATCTCCCGCTTCCTCAACCTCCTAGTGGTCACCAAAACCTGGATCCAAGCCACTGACTCTGCACAAGCAACACTCTCCTATGGAGGTCTCGTCTGGACCCATTCACCCAGACCGAGCAGTTGTAGAGGTGGTGGGGTTGGCATGCTCTTGTCAGCACTGAGCACCTTCCATGTCCTCCCCCCACCCCCCCTCTCCTATCCTTCTCCTCCTTTGAGGCCCACTGCATCCAGCTATTCATCCTCCTACCCCTTTGAGGATTGCAGTAATCTATCGGCCTCCTGAACCCATATCCCGCTTCCTGAATGATATCTCCACCTGGTTACCCTTCTCCCTCTCCTCAGAGCTACCCACCATCATCCTTGGAGACTTCAATTTCCCTATCAACATCAATAACCCGGCTATCCCAACTCCTCCACCTAACCTCTTTTTTGCACTCACACAGTGCACACAGTCCTCCACCCACTCTGACGGAAACACCCTGGACCTTGTTTTCTCTTATCTCTGTACCCCCCACAACCTCACAAACACCCCTTTCCCCTCTCTCTGACCAAAACCTCATTACGTTTCTCCATCTCCCCCATCCCTCAAACACCTCCCCCCAAACGTCAAACCATCACCAGCCGTACCCCCACACCCCATCCCCCCCCCCCCCCCACCCCCCCCCCCCCCCCCCCCCCCCCAACTCATCCTCCTCCCTTCCCCCTTTCCCCCCAAAACCCTTCCCCAAGGGGCCTCGCCCACATTTAAAAACCCACCCCCCCTTTTCCCTTAAAAAACTATCCCTCCCTTTGGGCATCAGGGACTCCCCGCCTCTCCCGGGTTTTCTCCTACCCAAATCCCAGCGCTCCTTAAGTGTTACCCCCTAAAAACCCCCCTTCCCAAAAAAACCCCCCACCTCCCCCCCCCCCTTAATCCCCCTCTCTGTTGGGGCCCCCCCCAAGGCTCGGGTCCTCGGGCCCCTTTCCCCCATCAAACACCCCTCCCCCCCCTTTGGCCCCAACTGATACACCCCCCCCCGACTTCAACCCCACGTCAAACGCCGATTTAATGCAAATCAACCTCTTTTAACCCCTCCCCTCACCCCTTCAGTCTCTCCCCCAAATCGCCTGCCTACTGAACGACTTTATCAGATTTGGATGTCACTCCACTTCCTCAAAAAAAAACCGGGCCAAAAAACC